>PVHY01019291.1:0-27652 GCA_004024945.1 Uropsilus gracilis
GTTTTCCTTTGTATGTTATCTGTTTCCTCTCTCTTGTTATTCTCATAATTTTCTCCTTATCTTTAGCTTTTGTAAGTTTTACTATGATGTGTCTTGCTGTGTTTCTTCTTTCATTAAAGTAGTTTGGTATCCTTTTTGCTTCTTGTATGTCTAATTTCATTTCTTTCTTCAGGTTTGGGAAGTTTTCCTCCATTATTTCGTTGAAGAGCCTTTCAGATCCTATGTCTTTTTCTTCCCCTTCTGGTATTCCAATTGTTCTTATATTTGTTTTCTTTAGGGTATCTGAGAGATCTCTGTTTCTTCTGTTTTCTTTGCTTTTCTCTCTCTTTCTCTTTCTTCATTCTTTCTACTTCTGTATTCTCTAGTGTGCTGATTCTCTCTTCTATTTCTTCTAGTCTGCTTTCCTGACTCTTCCCTGCATTTTTGAGTTCTTCTGTTGTTCCTCTTATGCCTTGCATCTCCTGCAGTTTCTTATTTAGGGTTTCAATTTCGTTTTTCTGTTTGTTGATGATATTGTTCATTTTGCTGCATTCTTTTTTGTATTTTTCTACTACTTCTCTTAATTCATTGAGAGCTTCCCTTATTTTGTTTTTCCTTTGTTCCCCCTCTTCCTTGGCCTCTTTGAGTGCTTTTATCACATTGATTCTGAATTCTTTGTCTGACATATGGAGCATTTCTTTGATGTCATCCATGTTGTTTTTTTCAAATTGTTTATCCTTAGGTGGTGAGTTATTTTTCTTAGGGCTTGCTTGAGTGTTTGTGTTTTTCCTTCTTCCTGTGTTTTCCTTTCGGATCTGCTCTACGTATTGGGTGACTACTGCTCTAGTAGTGGGCATGTTGAAGCCTATATAGTTGTATTTAACGTTGCCTATTTGGTTTTGGTAGTGAATGTTCTTGTTTTCTGAGTTTGTGCTGGTGCCACATAGCGGCGCCGGCGCTTTTGGGCTTTGGGTTGGGCGCCATTAACTCCAGGTGGGTTCCTTCCCCACCCCCTTTAGCAACTCAGTCCGAGCTAAAGTTAGGCTGAATAGCCAGGGTCCATACAGATGCAAATGGCCAGACTGCCTCCCTCCCAGGCTGTTTCCGTGACAACCGGGAGACACCACAGGCTGCTCCAGGTAGGGTAGCCTACCTGTCTTCTCCTCCCTCTCCTCTGTGGTCTCCACCCCCAGGTGCTGGTGGGCTACCTGCTCCTCTCAGCAGGGTCAGAGTCCCCTTTGCAGCTGACTCTTTTGTCCGCAAGAGCCTCAGTCCGCTCTCTGGACTTTGGGATGGGTGCCGTTAACTCCAGGTGGGTTCCTTTCCCCCAACATAGCCTATCCTATCTGACTCATAAAAAGCCCTACTAACAGTCAACATCCATGTTAATAACTTGTCACACAACCTATACTTGCATTTATCTACTTGCTCTATCTGATCTCCATTTTCTATCAGCCTAAGATGAATATGGCTATACTTATAAATTTCTCATTATCAGGCAAGGCAGCCACCTTTAAGAGTCTTCTGACTGTAACATTATTCTTTCATTCCATAAAAAATGTATTGAGTGCCCAACATTGATTTTATTATTGCATTGGGTGCTATGAGCATTCCAAAAGAATAGAACATGTAATGTGATAGAACTAATAATTCAATTGGAGATAGGATGGATATGAATTAATATAATATAATTACTGAGGAAAATCTATAAATGCTTATTTCAATGGTAGAGTCAAAAATAGGCTTTGTGATTCAAGATGGAAGAGATGATTATATTAAATGATAAGTTTTTCAACAAGACAGGTTTATTTGGGTTTGGAAGTTTGAATTAAAATAGAAATGAGACAATAAAATTGAAGTTACAGAAGGAGAACTATTTAAAAAGATGAAATAGTCTCTTTAGAGACAAAATGGATGAATCTTGGTGTGGTTATATTAAGTGAAATAAGTCAGATAGTGAAAGTTACCAAATGGTTTTACTTACTTATAGAATATAAAGGATCTAAAAGCAACCAACCAACCAAACAAAACATCACAAAAATAATCCTTAGATTTTGTGAAAAATATATTGGGTAATGGGAGGAAGAGAATAGAGAAGCTGGTAAGGTGAAGCTGGAGTTTTGGCAGAGGGTAAGCAAAAGAGGTACATGTATGAAGGTGTGAATTTGTCTTCACAAAGTCATTATCCAAACCATTTGCAAACTTAATACAATTTGAGAGGAAGACAAATGAAAACTAAAAACAAGTTTAGAAAGTCAAGTTGATAACAGTGGAAGGAAGTAGTAAGAGATAATATTGGAAAAGCAAATTTGAGCTGGATTGGAGAAAGCCAACAATTTGAGAAATGTTTTCCGATGTTTCCCAATCAGGTGTCATATTCAGAATTCATAAGATAGATATGAAAAAGGGATATGAACATATTTTGCTAGCTACACTTGCTTCCATTATTAGGAAAAGCAAATGTCTTTTCAGATGTGTCCAGCAAGTTTATTTTTCCATCACTGTCTGAGCTGATATCTCCTGACTGCTCCTAGTATAAAGGAGGAAGGGTTTTAAAATGAGGCATAGAACCTCTACTCACCTCTAGAATGATGATGTGCAAGGACCTAGGGGGCTGAGACTAGGAGTAGCATCAGTGAAATAAATGTCTCTTATTTCTCTTTTCACTTCATGTCACAGAGGCTGTTGCTCTGTCATTTCATAAACATAGGCATATGCCATCACAAAAACTATTGGTTACAGAAAGTGAGCATCAAGCATCAAAAACATCCTAATATGTTAATGGTAATATGGGCAATAGCAATATCAGACACAAGGAAGTTATAGATGGTAATCATTAGTGATGATTATACAGTAAATGTGGACCTTAAGCTGAGTTGGGGAAGCCTTTAAAAGTGTATGATGTAATTCTACCTCTTGATGGATTTACAGTCCATGGTGAAGTAAGTCTAACACTCAGGAGACAGAGCAAGGCAACTCATAAATAAACCCTAAAACCAGATTGCATAGATGAAGTGTTACAGAAATTAAGACAGAATAAAGGATTAAGTCTAAATTAGAATATTTAGGGAAAGTTCCATCAAAGAGGCAAATAGAGGTTTGAGAATGTGTAGAATAAGATGAGGGAGGAATGGTGGCTTTTTAGACAGGTACCTGTGATGACTACTGATCTTAGTTCTGAAACTCAAATGTGGGTCAATGAACTTCATTTTTCTATAGTTTAATTTATTTCAGTTTTCAGAGCCTGAGTAATTAGAAATCTTGTATCTGTCATTTCAGAAAAAAATTTCCCCATTTTTGGGTTTTACAATAAGCTTTGGAAGATCATGCCCTTAGTATCATATGATCGCATAACATTTCTTGAAATATTCTTATTTTCCTAGCGTGGTTCATTGTAGTAAAACAGGAATCTTAGTATATGGCACCTCAGTGTGTATGTGACTCATTTTGCACTTCTGTTGCCAAATAGGTTCCAAGAAATTCTGTACAACTATATAAATCCTGTCTTCCATACATCCTACTTCTCCTCCCTCAGGACTTTCTGCCTAGACTCTTCCTGGAAAAATGCACCTCTGTACTCTGAAATCATTCATCCTGGAGGTGTTTGCTTCTTCCTGGGGTTTCCTGGGGTGTATTTTCCCCCTCCTAACATCATCTGGAATTCAATAGGATGGTCAAATATTTCAACAATATTCACATCCAAACAGAAACACTGCATGTCTTATAAAAAAAGGTTTTAGGGTAAAAAGATTTCTATTATATAACAAAGTAGAGAGATCAGCAATGAACCTCAATGAACTGATGCCACAATATCTACTTTTATTAGCACCCTTTTTGTTCTTGAGAAGTGGTTAAGTTTCTAATCATCCAAGATAAACTGGCTTGAAGCAAAAGCTATTTTTTTTTCTCCAAATGAAACTTGGCTTTTGTGTGTAGGCTTAGAAATCAACCAAAACGATGTTCCAGAATGTCAATTTTAGTCAAGTCTACTATTTCATTTTCCTGACACTAACTTTCTGATGATAACTGAACTTCCTGCTTGCCTATCCAGGGGCTGGTGTCAATGGAGCTTCCCCCCCCCCCAGGGTCCCTCTCTATGAAATGATTGTAATGAGACTTGGCTCCGAGGCCAAGCAGGTAGCATTCTCCAGCACCCGGGATTCCGTAGAGACCATTATATATAATCATGGAGTGTCACTGGCATGACAGGAATGATTATGCAAAACTCTACGCCCAATTTCCAAGTGGCTCCACAATTTGACAAAATGATGTGGCCATTTGTGAAAGGCAAGCAAATGGGAGGAAATAGAGAGTATAGGATTTCTGCAAAAGTGACAGGCTCATCCAAAATCAAGAGCCTTCCCATTTGACAAATCATACAAAGAAGAAATTTTTACACTGAATGAACCAGCCTCTTCAAGTACGAGTTTATGCCAGCTGTCATCAGGAAGCATTTTGGATTAGTATTAACTGGCTGTGGCACAGCCAACATGAGTTTATGTGGGGCATGATGTATTGTGTCTGTCCCCTGCTCTCATGAGAAGAAATTCAAGGTTGAACTTCCTGACTCCTGGCTATGATGTGGACATGCATAGAGACTATGCTACAAGGCTGGCATCTATTAAATGGGAAAAAAGTGATTTTATTTTACATCCAGACTGACCCACATTCTAAGGGAAGACTATCAAAGGAAAGCAGAGTATGAAAATCTAGTTATCTGGGTCTCCTGTTCCAGGCAGCCTCACCTGCCCTAGAAAGCACTTATATTCTGACATGCCAGGTAAAGTTGGGTTAGCACCATTTCTTAAGGAGAGCAAGCTGGTCATTCATCAAATTATATCAGGGATGATGAACTTGCTGCAGCCAATTTGGACTGGTAATTAGAAGGCTGATTATTAAGCATTTCTATGACTCAGATACATTATTGAGAATCTCTGAACCTTCTTTTTAAATCTAAAATTAAGAACACAAAGTGGATGAGATTGCTCACATCTTTCTGAAACTCAAAATGTTAAATGTTAAAACTTAGCATTCTCTCATTCAAGATGATTCAATATGTCTTTGCTCCATACAAATAGTTAGTTCCTAGGTATGGTTAGTATTTTTGTATGTAGTGACACAGATTAAAACAAGAAAAGTAATGACTAGGAAAAAGAAAAACAGAATAGGAAGGAATTTTCCTGGTATACGTACTTGATTCCTTCCCTTTCTGTGGGTCCTAAGTTTGTTAGGAGAGTTGAAATAGCCAGTATTTTGAGCCCAGTGGTTGACTCTTTAATGGAATTTAAGAGAGCAGAAGTTCTGGAAGGTGTCTTGTTCAGCACAGATACGGACTGGCAGTACTGCCAGCACATGATAGATCTATGGGGAGATTGCTGGGGAACATAACACAAAGTTGTCTCATGCTCTTAGAAATAAACAACTGGCTAATGACTCTTAAAATACTTTGGCTTGATAAAAGTTCATCTATCACTGTAAAGATATGGTCTACACCTATCCACTCCACCCTCCTAATTTTGAGATGTTTTCCATTTGATCTTTCTCATCATTAGAAGCAATAGACCCACATAAGGGAAGAAATGTCCCCTGCCTCATGTGCATTTCAAGGTCCAAGGTGCAACAAGGTCCTTTAATTGATACATCCACCCTCGTGGGAGATGGGGCTATGGGTCACTTTTTAAGTTCTTTAGATGTTCCCGTAAATCTCTAACTATAGGGAACAAAATGTGGTTTCTTTTCAGTTGTGACCGGGAGGCTGGTAGTTGTGCTCAAAAGTGTGTGGTTTTAATTAATCTTCAGCATTTGAATGTTAGCTGGTCTAATGGGAATTCTAAGCAGAGTTTTCTGTTCATAAATGTGGGGTGACTTGTAGATGCTCAACCTGAGTTAAGTTTCTAAGTGGGGCCTCTTTTGTCTTCCGTAAATACCACCAGTAGAGTGGGAGGAGTAGAGAAAGCTGGTGACTTGATAACATCTTTAGAAACCAAGTAACAAGCCATTAGGAGGACTAACAATAAATAAATGTATTTTCCATTCAGTGTCTCTGTGGCAATCCAGACGAGCATATGACTAGGAAAATGTAATGAAAGCAATTGTAACTCTTTCGGTAGAGAGGTAATTACAGTGTAGGACTGCCTGACTGATGAAAATTACACTGCTTATAATAAATTGCCACACAGCTAAGTCTTTTCTGAAGTCCTTAGTATGATTTGTGTTTGTGCACTTACTTAAAACATCAGGGAACAATTTATAAACATGAGCCTTTTTGGACACTGCCAGAATCGGCATTTACGATTAGAGAGCCTGTTTAAGTTTTCCTGATTTATAGAGGATAGATCATATTTTCCCGACACTCTCATGGTCAATTACAGACCTGCATGGTGCATTTGGTAACTTAAAAGCAAATTTAATCATTCTTTTTTCATTTTTTTTGTGAGCAGGCCAAGTCAAGAAAACATTTTCTCTTAGATTGGAAAGATGTTTCAAAAATGACTTACTATTGATGATAGTGATGGAGGTAGACAACACTACTGCACCTTGTTTGTCTTCCTCTCATGTAAATATTAGGACAATATTTACCTTGTGAAAATAAAGGGTATTCAACTGAAAACCAAAGTCCATAAGTCCATGTCCTAGGAGAGTTCAAGAAGGCCAAATAGCTTTAGTGCCATTGTCTTTGGCCCACGGGAACCAATGTAGTATATTAGAAAGGCACTGGGCTATAAGTTATGAGGCACAGATGATAAGCCCAGTGTGAATTAAACAGCTTTATGAATTTGGGCAAATCACTGAGTCTTTCTGGATTGTCTTTTCCTCATCTTTTAAGCAAAGGTTGATATATTTGAGGTCTAGATCCTTTTGGACAAGACATCAATGATGCCGTTCCGACTCAAGGGTTCTTAGTTATAATTGTGCATCAGAGACACTTGTTACAAACAGTCAAGTTCAAGATCCCTCCTGATTCATTAAATTAAAAGATCCGAGGGTGGGTATCTGTGTATTAAAGTATAAGCAACACTACTCAGTGATTCCATTGGGCAGCTGCAGTGGAGAGCTCTAATTTTTCTCTGATATTTCTGAAACCCTGATCACTCCAAGCAGGAAAAACTGCCTCTACTGCCTTTGTGCCTCCTCAGCTGTCCCTTGAATCAAGTCAACTGCATTCTGACTGAAGAAAGGGCTATAACATCCATTACCTTGGACTTCTACTTGGACCACTTCAATGAGCAGATGGGGTGGGTGGGTATGAGAAATGGGCCTCCTGGGTGATTGTACCATCTAAACCTTTAGAAAACTAGTGTTAGCATTTTACATCTCAGAGGCACAAGACCCACAGTGAACACCAGAAAGGCCAGAATGATGAGCAAGACAAGACCATTCAACGTTCTGCAGGATTGAAGTTTCTGGTCACAACCTTCTATCTATATTTCTGGGACTCCCAAGGTGAAGAGTGGGGGAATCTTTGAGCCCATGGACCCTAACTCACAGAAATCTATGTGCACATCTTTACCCAGTTGTGACATGGCTTGGTCCCCACCACAAAGGGAATATTTATATAGCAGAAGTCAGCAAAAGCTATAAATCAGCCACCCTCCCTCCCAAACTGTTGTTACATTTATCAGCACACCACTGAATGAAGTATTTAGATGATACTCTCCAGTCTTGAAGCTGAGACCTTCTCATAAACTATTGGGATTAAAAAGTCCCAATGCATAAAAATATGCATTTGCTTTACGCCTTTCTGGCAGATTATTATAAATAGAGGAGATATTGTATTTTGTGCATGTTGAGATGTATGAAGTTGCTTAAGAGGGTAGGGTTGACCTTAGCATCGAAGGTACAGTCTTTCCTCTGGATGAATTTGGTTTTAGTGGAAGCTCCAGTATTCAGAACTGAAACCTAGAGCAGTGCTTTGCCACATGTGGTCGCTGGATGGGTAGCATTGGAATCTCTTGGGAGTTTGTCAGAAGTCTGCATATTCTCAAGTCCCACCTTAGACCCACTGAAGCAGAAACTCTGGCCTACCCCTCAGCAATCCTGTTTAACAAGTTGTCCAAGTAATTCTGACGCAAGCTGAAGTTTTGATGCTAGGTGTGGTGTGGTGACACACATCTGAGATTCTAAATTTCTGAATCACATACAATGTTGTAAACTAAGATTTTCTACATAAAAAAAATAAAGTTTTGAGAACTATTTCTCAAGTATAAATAAAGATAAAAAAATAAAGTGCTGAGAACTAGGAGATACACAAGAATCCACAATATGATATGTAGTTGACCCTAGGTGTGCTGACCCTGCACAGTCAAAAAGGTGTATAACTTTGACTCTCTAAAACCTAACCACTCGTAATGGGCTATTATCTGAAAACTTTACCAATAGAGTCAATTAACATGTATTTTGCACATCATATGTAGAATACATAGCATTCTTACAATAAAGTAAGCTAGGGAAAAGACAATGTTATCTTGAAAATCATAAGGACAAGAAATACATTTATAGTACTATATGGTATTTATCTATACTGTTAGTTTACATCATGTTTCCAAGAAAATCTATGCAAGTGGGCACACATAGTTCCAGCACAGTTTTTAAGTGTTAATTGTATTGTAAAAATATTATGATGGCAGAGATGAATACTGCCACAGATTATAGAAAACTAGTAACTGGCCCTTTATATAGAAAAAGTTTGCTTTCTACCATAATATGCATTCACTAATAAGTAGACATGCCCATGTACCTCTCTCAGCAAAATTAATGAAAGGCTACTATTAACTCTTGAAGGCATTGTCTTTGTTAGTTTCACATCTTTCTTAATTCCCTTTAAAACTCTGAACCTTTTCACTTCCTCAAAACTACTCTTTCTGAAGTCTCAGAAAACATGATTATTGCTGGCATTGTCTTTGTTAGTTTCACATCTTTCTTAATTCCCTTTAAAACTCTGAACCTTTTCACTTCCTCAAAACTACTCTTTCTGAAGTCTCAGAAAACATGATTATTGCTACTTTCAAGGGACACTTGAAAATCCTTCATACCTTCTTCCCACCTGCAGTATTTATTACAGTTGATCATGGCAGTTGTTTTATTTATCCTTCATTCATCTTAATTTCTTGCAAAGTGCTGCTTATATTTTAAAAACACTGACTTCAGTATACTGCCAAATATCTCTCTCCTGTTTGCCACTTACCTTTAGATTTTGTTGGTTTTATTTTTATGATTTGTAGATCTTTCAAAATTTCATAAGGTCCCAGTTATCCATCTTCTACTTACATGTTTAGTAAATCTTCACAATCCCTAAAACAGAGAATGCTTGCTTCTCTCTATATTTCTTCAGGTTCCTTTCAGGTTTTATTTCTTACACTTAACTCTTTAACCCATCTGGAAATTATTTTGGTTGAAAGCATGAGGTAGAGATCTAACTTAATTTTTTTTCTAAGAAGATCCCTTTATATCACTCCAAGGGCCATGGATTTTATTTGGGAGTTGACGGGGCGTCCCTGCAGAAAGCAGAGAGGGGGCAGTTGCGATCAGGTTCTCTCTGGCGGAGGATTGCAATCTGGTGGCACCTGGGTCTTGCAGCTGTTTTTAGGTAGTGGGCCTTCCTGCCTCTCCGGTCACAGTCTATGGCTTTCTCCACCTCCCTGGAAGGCTGGCTTTGCCTTTCAATGATTAAAGCAAGATCCACGGACACTTCAGGAATGCATCAGAGAGACCCATCATGAATTCGCTACAATTCAGCACTTGCCAGAAGCTGGCTGGAGACATTTGATGTGTGTAAGAGACCATTGAAAGCTCATGTTAAACATCCATCCATCTGCATTCTTTGAGCTCCAGCCCGGTATTGAGTTAGCTCTTCAGAAAGCCATATGTCTGGTGCAGATTATCTTAGTCCCCTTCAGAAATGCTTCTATTCTGTTAAGATTTAATGCGATTTCCCTAGCTTTTATCAAAGGCCATGCAAGAAACATCCATTTTGGGACCCTTTCTGTATCTTTCATAAAAACACATGGCAGCTGGGGCTAGGTTTTTCTTTGTTCGAAGAAAATATTTTACATGTGTTTAAAGATTAAAATTTATCTCAAATTCTTCTTGGAATTTTAAACCCACAAACATGCGAATTAATGATTAGAGGGCTACCAAGAGAACGTCAGAGAAGTGTTTTGAATACTATATAAGTCCTATCTTAGTCAATTTGGACTGTTCTAATAGAGTACCTCAGGCTGGTTTATACCACAGATATCTAATTCTCATCACTGTGGAGGCAGGGAGTTCAAGGTCAATGTTCTGGCAGATTTGGTAGGTGGTGAGAGCCTGCTTCTTGCTTGATAGATGGTTATCTTCCTATTGTGTGTTCATCTGGCTGAGAGGAAAAAAAAATCTCTCTCTCCTGTCTCTTCCAAAAACAGGGTTGTTCACAAAGGTACCACCCTTGTGACTTAATTGCCTTTCAAAGGTTTTACCTCCAAATGCCATCAAATTTGTCGTTAGTATTTTAATATATAAATTTTGGGCGAACATCAGCATTCAGACCATAGCACGCCTTTTGGGCCTGATCCCATGGAAGATTTCAAATTTTCTTCTGACTCACATGGGTTGGATCTGATCAAAAGAAAAGGGAGTCTCCCTGGGTGAAGGTTGAAGTGTCCACCTGCCTCACCTGGCTGACCTCACATTTACTGAAACCTGATTCCATCTTGATCAGTAATGTCCCTGTAACCTCAGAGCCCTAACCTGTCTCATAGACATCTCACACTATAACATAATACCTGGTTCACATTGTAAAGCCCCTTATAGGGCTTGAGTTCTATGAGGACAGAGTCTGTCTGCTCACATTCTCTCAGTGGCTGGCAATAGGCTGGGTGGCTCTGTGGTAAGTACAATGAATGAAAGGGATATTGAGGTTGGAGACTGAATATAAGAGAGTAAAAACATGGAGCTTTAGATTGGGGAAATGGAAAAATTAAGAAATTAATCAGATATTTCAGAGTTCTTTGGGATTTTTCATGGTCATTTTGTTCCTTCATTTTTCCATCCTTTCATTCTATTATTCAGAAATTCATCCCAAATTCTTCCTCATTATTTTATACATACTCTCACAAAGTAAATTTTGCTTTGATTCTCTATTCTATGCCAGTTACTTGGGAAGAAGCTCATTTGAAATCTTTACCATTGGATAAGTAAACAAAGTTTTGTGGGTCAGTTCTAGTCCACTCCTTTTTATTATATGGCCCATAAGTTAAGAATAACTTTTACATTTATGAGTGGCCTAAAGAAAATTGAAAGAAGAATGCTAAGTCACTTAGAAAAAAAATTCAAATTTCATTTGTCCATAAATAAGATTTTATTGCAAGAGTCAAGCTTATTTTCATATATATGCACATAGTCCAGGGCTCTTTTCATAGGACAGGGTGGCTAATAGGTGTCAGATTGACTAGGCTGATGGAAGCTCAGGTAGCAGGTAAGATAGAACTTTTGGGTAATCTAGAAGGCTCTTCTGGAGGAGATTATTATTTGATTCTGTAGGTTGGGTAAAGATCACCATCACTAATGTGGGTGGACATCATTCAATCCATGGGACCCTAAAAGGAAGGGGGAAAACAAAGGAAGGGGTAGTCTATCCTTGCCCCTTCTTAATCCTTCAGCTTGGCCTACTCAGGTTTCCTCCTGTTTTAGCTCCTTTTATTTCTGATCTTTCATTTCCCTTTTCTTAAACAAATGTGCCTTTCTCAACCAAAAACTAAGGAAGGGGAAATTCCCTTTCTCCCTGTCTTCTTGAGTGTGGACATCCACCTTCACCTGCTTTATGATGTCACATCTCCAGGTTCTCAGGTGCTCAGATCCTAACTGAATTAATCACACTGATTTTCCTAGTTCTTCAAATTGCAAATGGCAGATCATGGACTGTCTCAACCTCTACAACGAAATAAGCCGATTCCTCTGCTACATTACTTGCACGCATATTTGCATTAATCTTCAGGATCTGTTTTTTTTCTGGAGAACCTGCACAATACCCAGGACAATGTCAGAGCTGAATGAGATCTCGGGACCCCTAAAGCCTCAGGTAAATACCTGAGGCTCTTTGATCCTTTATAGGAAACACTTGCTGGCTTCTGTTCTAAACAAGAGCACTCGCTCAAACTCAGGGCACATGCTTCCAATGTCTTGACTTTAAAAGGTGAGGGCATGAAGGCAGGGAAGAACTGACCTGGTCAGGAGCACCTCCAGCCAAGAGCTGGACAGGTAATAGGGCAGTAGTCAGGGAGTGGGGCAGCTGGCACAGCTTAGGCAAACACAAAGTCAAGTTCACAAAGATAACTGAAGCAAGAATGGCCATGCAGGCCAGGAAGTGTACAGGGAGTTTTCCATTGTGCGAGGCAGGATCAGCCTCCTAAGACAGTCAAGGAGGAAGCATCTTATCCCTACTGCAGAAGCCACCATTTTGCCACTGCTCCTCTTTCCATGTGAGTGCCTTACAGCTTTTGCATAAAGGGAGAACCTCTAACATTCAGCCTGTGCTTCAGTAAGTCTGCACCAGGACCTGGGGTGGGGGGAGGGCTCCTGGCAATTTCATTCACTGCCAAGATAGAGGGAGGAACTCCTTGGAAAGATATGAAAGCTGGAATTTACAACACAAGGAAATGTATTGAAGCTATTAACAAGTGCCTCCACAGACTTCTGTCTTTGGATTGTTAAAGTACTTATCTTCTTGGCATCTGAATGCACTAATGCAAACATGAAATATACATTGCAGGAAGGGAAAAAAATAATGAGGTGGCACCCCCTTCAACTCTTGTTTTCATACAACATTGCTTTATTTGGCGACAACCTGCAATTTGTTAGGGAAAGTCTCACTGTAAAGTGATCTGACATTCCTTTGCGATTTGAGGGAGAATAAAATCTCATCAATGCTCTGGGGTAGGATATTGATTTTCGTTCCATTTCTCCCTGGCAGATCAAGAAAACTGAGTTAGGCGTTAATGGAGTAGAAGCCAGAATGTTAAATACAGTGGTTCTGCATCATTAACCTCAAGAAACTGTCAAGATACTTCATTTTCATATTGGTATAGCCTGAATATTCCTTTAAATAGGAGGAAGCTGAAACTGACAGCCTCAATTTCATAAAGGAGGAATTTTATGTGTTTTTATTTGTAAATGGTTTTGTTCTGCTTAACATTCAGGAGAAGGAAAGCAAGACTCCTTGTGGAATATGGGCTCTGCTAGAGCTTTATTCCATGTGTAGCATTAATAGGTGCAAACTCTTCTAGTATTTAGAAAAGGCATAAAAACAGAATGGAGTAGAGATATTTTTTATTTGAATAGGAAAGTAAACAAATAGAGAAACCACAAAGACATATTTTAAGTAGCTTAATTGTCTTTTTGTCTCCTTATTTTAAACAGGGAAGGAAAAAGAAGAAAAAAAATCAAATTGAAGAAGGCAGAAACTGTCAATTCCATAGCATCATATATCACCCCTCTCGGCCACCGGGAAGAGAATAAAAGAAGACTTTGCATTTTCTGGAGGATGTGTCATTGTAGTTGCCAGGGTGAGGGCTGCCTCTTAGAAATATGACTTTGTTTATATAACTCCATCTGATTTTTGCTTCAATCCATCACACTTACTATCTACAAATAACTTAATCCATTCTGAGCCTCTAGTGATACCTCACTGTTTTTTTCAAAGCTCTTTATCTGAGTTTCTTTCCCTCCTCTCTGCTGTTGGTGATTACAAAGCAACAATGCCAGTCAGGTGTTGGGCTCTGGGAGGAGAGGTGTGCCTTTTGAAGGTCTCTTTTAAGTCTCCATTATCTGCAGCTGTTGTCCTTGTGGGTTCTTTCCCCCCGTTTGGTACAGGAAGGACCCCACTGATGGTTCTCGGGATGGCACAATCAATTGCAGTGCAAAAAATTTGGCACAGGATGCCTCCACAAAGATGCAGTCTCACATCTGGCAAATAGCCCAGGACTTTGCTTTGAAGTGTTTCATTTCTTTTTACCAGGTGACTTCTTGGAGCTGGTTCAGTTACTCTGGCCCTTCACTCTGGTCCCCAGGAAAATTAGGACTTCCTTCTCATACTATTTTTGAATCCTTAGAATGGGTAGATTTTAAAGCTCTCATTTTAGGCATATCATCTAACCTCTGTTTAGATTTTTTCTTTGTTCCTAGGGCTACCATGTTCAAATAATAGTTGGAAGCCAGCTTGTCAACTGATCCTGCCCTCATAAACCCCAAGTTTTGTGGGTATCTGTAGGGTATGTGATTTAGTCAGACTTTTTTCCCCCATTAGCCTGTATAACCAGCACCTGGAGTACTGAATCCTACCCTATCACTGTACAGTGTTCATACCTGGGCCTAGGAGAGAATGACTAAAAAGGCACAGAGAGCAAGTATATGAGAGGGCCTGAGGGAGAGGAGAGAATTGTCAGAGACAGAGACCAGCAAAAGTGTGTGAAGATTTAATATTTATGGGGGTTTGGGGGCTCACCTTTGCCCCCAGTTCTGTCCTGCCTGGTGTGTCTATGTAACTGCTAGAATCAATAAAGAACCTATGCAGATTGGTGAGCCTGATACTTGCCCTACGATTGATATCACAAAGAGGCTGTTTGCCATTATAGCATCTCTCTTCACTCCCTCTAGATTTTGCTAAAATTCTTTTTTTTTTTCATTTTCTTCATCCTCTCAGACTGATGTTCTGTCTCTAAACTCAGAATGATTGGTTCGTCTCTGTTCTCCAATGATTTATTTTGTCTTACAGTCATGCTTAGGTTCCTTTGACCCAGCAATTCACTGATGACATCTTTTTTGGCAAAGTTTATTTAATAGGTGGGGTGGGGAGAAGGCCCACAGATGGAGATTAGGGGAGCAGGATGAGATTTGTTCAATGAAAACCTCACCTGTCCAGGGACTTTATTATGATGCTTTAATGAATTAATGTTTGCAGAAATGACTAAATGGATGGGTTACATGATATCCAGTTTCTGCTTTGACATCTGCTTAATAAGATAAGATGCATAATATTTATGAAGGACTTTCTCAAATTGCAGTCTTTTGGCTGGCCAATTATTCTGCAGGATAAATCCAGAGACAAAGTTTCGTCTTTCTTACCACTACTCCTTCCAACCTGCTTTGTTCATATACTTTTCTGTCCCTGGATGAAATCCCAGAAAGTTCCCAGAGTTTCTCTGGCTACCTTTCTTTGGATAGTAATGATACTACAACACAGATGAAGCTAACATCAAAACTCTGGGTTCTTCCTCAATTTAAAATCCTTTTCTCCCTCTGCTTGAAGTTGCAAATTGGAAGTCTGCAGCTAGAGAGGAGACATGGAGACCTCTATTTCCATGTCCTCAGATTACCTCCCCTTGGATTCACCAGCTGGGGCAACATGGAGGGGAGGGAGTCTAGAAGAGGAGCGAGAAGTCTGTGTGATTTGGGGTCTCACCTAGCATTACTAAGTCTAGCTGGGCACAACCTCTTGACTTCTTTGCCTTATGTATTTTTGGGGGGAAGCTTCTGTCAAGTTCACCTCTGTTGCTGAGGTCTGTTGTTCCACTGATGAAGTGTTGCCTCATTTTCTGGTTTCTCAGACTCTCATTGCTTGGTTTTGTGACTCCACCTCTCCGTTGGAGTTGCCTTGCTTCTCTAGTTTTCTTGGAGGGATCCATTTGGAAATTACCCGTACCCAGTTCCCTTTCAGAAGGAGCTCATGTGACCCAAAAGAAGATGTGTGTACTTACCGTCAACTCTGGAACAACAAGCTATTCTAACATGGCTATCTTGGCTTCTTCAGGTCCTTATCATTATTTAATCTTCAGGTGTGAGGCAGGTATCAACCTCTGTGTTCCCAGATTTCCATGGGAAAAAAGTAAAATCTGAGTTTTTCTCCCTGACAGTCCCATGAAGGGCAGAATAATCACCTTCATTTCTCATTTGGTAACAGAAATGAAACCTTGCCCTTACTAAAGAAATACTTATACTTTAACCTTTCTCAATAAATCTCTGAACCTCCCATTGAAACCATGAGGTGAGTAATGGGAATACTCAAGCATGATCTTTTGAGTCAGCCCTTTTACAAATCTTTTCTAGCTGATGTAGCACCTCACTATGAAAAAACAGAGGGTCACTATTGGTACCTTTTCTTGTCTTTGCAGAACTCAGCTAAAATTGAAAAGGAATAACCTCTCCTATCATCCTAAGAAACAATTGCTTATCTACCTTGTGCTGCAAGAGAGACCCCACGTTTCATCTGCACAGTGTTGAGCAGTGCAACAGCATATCTCTTCTGTCCTTGTCTCTCTTCTCCACAGGCTTGTTCCTTGGTGTCACATTGCTTCCTCATGTAGACGACACATGCCTTTGCTTTGGGGTCTACTTTTCTAGGGAAGCCAAGCAAATGCAATGAGTACATGGGAAACTCTACAGGATGCTATCATAAGCATAAGGTGGGAAAACAAAATATGGCTTTTCTCAAACTTGAGCCTTTGGAATTACTTTTGAGGTTAACTGTAGCCCAAAGATGCACAGTGGGTGGGAAGTAGCTTCCTAGGCATTCAGCTCTGCTTTCCTCTGCAAGGTCACTGGCTTATTTGTTTCTGATTTGGATTATAACAAGAAGCTGAAATAGGGCTCTTGAAAAGAATCAAAGGTAGTTTTGAAAATGATGTGGCTACAAGTCTCTCCCTAATTGCTTTACTAGCTCCTGGTACAGTGAGCTAAAAACTATCAGGGAAGACTAGATTCATAAAATTATCTGTCTGCTTTTTGCTCTTTGTCTTTCTGGACCAATCATGGCAGCCAAGAGTGTCTTTAAAAATACCAAAAAAAGTAAAACAATTGTGGGCATTTTTCTCCATTTGATCCTGCGGATCACATAACTTTCCACTAAGCATGAGTGACAAGGATGTACAAAGAAATCTGCTATAGTCAAGTTTACTTAATTTCACACTAAAACAGGTATATGAGCACCCACACATTCTCACACACAGACACAACTATCTACATTCTTGGATAAATGTTCTCCTATTAAAAGGACTTGATACTCCCGAGGGAAATTAACTGTTGTTATAAAGAAAAAAAAATGCTATTGGCCTTGATCCTAAGATAAGCATCAGCCATGGGAGGTTTGAATTGTGCTCAGAGGAACACACTTCCCTCTGGGAGTAGTAAGACCCTGACTGTTTTGGCTTCCTGCCCAGAGGCACTGCCTCCTATGCCTGGTGTGGGGATTCTGTTCAGAGTCTTGACGTCCATTTTCAACTGAGTACATGATGTTTTGATTAAGGCCAAACAAAAAGGCTGAATGATTATCTAAGGAATTTGGGACTATCTCTGGTACCACAGTGGGGTACCTTGACCTCCATAAAGGTTCTATCATCTCTTGATTTGTTTCAAGTCAGCATCTCATTAGCGATGAGTGCCGATCCAAGTTGTATCAGGCAGAGAAAATCACTTTAGCTTAAAGAGCATAATTTAATAGTGAAGAGTTAGCAAACCTGTGGCTTTGGAGTCTAATTCCCTCAGAGAAGAAATAGAAATGGATGAAGCAAGGGGAGAAGTGTCAGAGCAGGACACACAACCTTGGGGGGAAATGGAGACTAGTTCTTGCCCTGTTGCTGGGAAAATAACATCAGCACGTGACTTAAAAATTTGGGGCCTAAGTTTATCTGAAAACAGAATGACTGAATTCGACCAGGGATTAAGTACCCAAATGCATTTAGTAGGTAGATAAGTCATATATATGGGGTGCCCAGGTATGGGTATATCCCAGTCTATTCCAGGGTGGTATGGGTGGTAATGAGCTGCACAGCATGTCCCTCTGTGTGCCCCCTCTGTGCCCCTTCCACTTTCCCCCCTTAAAATAAGAGCAAATGACAATCAGCTGATTACTGCCATGAAGCCACACAGACTCAGAGATATCTGGTGTTCCCATTTTTGAAGAGATATTAGCTGGGAGTGGTGGCACGTGCCTTTAATCCCAGCCACAGAAGGGAGGCTGAGACTAGGAATCCCTTGAGTTAGAGGGTTTGAGACCCATTAAGAGCTGGCAACACAGCGAGAACTAGTCTTAAAAAATAGCTGGGCATGATGGTGTATGCCTATAATCTCAGCTACCTGGGAGATTGTGGCTGGGGGGATCGCTTGAGTCCATGTTACTTCAGGCAATGTGATTCTGTGCAACAGTCTCACTATGGGCAACATAGTGAGACCTAGTCTCAAAATAAAGAGACATTAGACATCCTGATTTTAATGAGAAATCTTCTGGTTTTTGAAATCCAGCTTACAACACTCAAGAGCATTGTGTTGACCAACAGATACCTCTCTTCCCATCTCTAAATTTTGGACCATCCCATCATGATCCCTGAGCTAGGTTGATATTTTTGAAGTTTGTTCCTATAGAGCAAATGAAAATGTGCTCTGCTCACCTCAAGAAAAGGGTTCTGTGATTCAGTAAATTTTACAAACACTAGGACAAAACTACTGATGTTTCTAACTGTAAGACTGTCTTAAAATATGAAACTGAGAAATCTAAGGCTATTGGCTGCTTTTGTTAGAATGGGTACAATTGTAAATTGATAGAGATGAAATATTTTATATTAAAAGAGAGAGTTTGTCATTGATTCAAATGAAGAAATATCGGGCAATGCTTTGTTGATATGTTGGTGTAATCAAAGAAATATAAGTGGTTTCTGCTATCAAATACTGCTTTTGCAATAGTAATGTTATCAAAATTGCAGGACAAATTTATAAACAAAAACCAAGAAACCACCTGCAGAGGGGAATTTTAACTGAGTCCAGTCCCTTCCTGTCTCTCCCCAGGATATTTGGCCATGAAACTGGGTGGGAATTGGCACCTAGGATCCCAGTAGTTGATATTAGCACATCTAAGTAGATCATGTGGACAACACCCTTTTGGAATAAATGGTTTTTGATGTATGTCCCATCATTAAAGGAAATTAAATACAAACCAGATAGTCTACAAAATGTGCAGATAGTCTACACAATAAAGGGGGAAAATGCAGGGCAAAATATTCCCTTAAATTACTACTGCAATAAACATAAGCTATTCACTGGCATATATTTTACATGCTCAAACTTCAAGGCAATATGGACAAAAGAGATGACCATGTATAGGAAGAAATTTGAGTTGAGAAGGGAATAGACTTAGACCAAGCAGAAATTAAAACTAAATTATTTAAGAAAAAAATTCAGATAAGTAACTATGCTCTAATGGAATTTAAAAATTCATTTAAGGAAGAACATTTTTTTTTTTTTGTATAGGAAATCAAATCAGAAATGTGGAAGACGTGTTTAAAAAGTTCTCCCTGACAGGGAAGAAAAGAGACCAGAATGTAGCTTTATTTTTGAAATTTGTTGTTAGAAAAATATTGGTTCTAATGCAATGACTTCAAACACGTTTTTTGATTTTTTCTTATTGCAAATGATTACATACTCTCTGCTGAAAATAAGGAGAAAAACATTTCTTGATGTTAACGATTATTTTTATGATTCTTTATTGATTTATTTCTTTTTAAATTATTTTTGCTGGTTGTACACATACATATTTTCTTACATTGCTGTATACCCCAAGTTTCTCCCACCAACATATCACCCATGAACTGTCATCCTGACATTTGTGCTCACCCCTCCTTCCCTCTCCCTTGGTATTTGCTTCAGTTCTATCATCAGTTTATTAATTTTGACATTTTTATTGTTCTTTTGCTTGTTTTCCCTATGTACATATACCTGAGACCATCTGGTATTTATCTTTTTCTTTCTGGTTTATTTCAACTAGCATGATTCCTTCTAGCTCCATATATGTTGCTGCAAATGACATGAAGTTCTTTTTTTTTTGTTGTTGAATAATATTTAATTGTGTAAATACATAAATATATCACCACTTTTTCATCCATTTGTTGGTTTGGGGCATTTGGGTTGTTTCCATATCCTGGCTATTGCAAATAATGCTGCAATAAATGTAGGAGTACAGGTTTCTTTTTGAATTAGTGTTTTTGTGTCCTTTGGGTAGATTCCCAGAAGTAGGATTGCTGGATTAAATGGTAGTTCCATTTCCGGCACTTTGAGGGTCCTCCACACTGCTTTCCATAGTGGTGGATCAGTTTGTAAAAAACTAGCAGTGTCAAAGTGTTCCTTTTTCTCCACATCATCATCACCAATAATTGTTGTTGCCTTTTTTGGTTTTTTTGGATGCAGACCATTTTTATTGGTGTGAGGTGCTATCTCATTGTGGTTTTGGTTATGAGTGATGTTGAGTATTTTTTTCATATGCATGTCAGCCATTTGTATTTCCTTTTTGGAGAAGGATCTTTTAAGCTAATCTGCCCACATTTTGATAGGGCTTTTTGCTTTGTATTTGTTGTAGCTAATAATGATTTTTAGATATCTAGTTTTTTCTATGTGGGTAACTAGATCAACTGATAACAGGATATATATATATATATATATGTACACACATGCATATATACATACATATACATGCATATGTGCTTTTTTCTTTATAAGATTTCTATATAAGATTTAATATTAACTACCATAAAATAAAATCAAGCTGGGTAGTTTTTAAATCATTAGAAAAAATTAGAGACATAATTCATGTAACAAAAGATCCATCAGTCCCTTATCCTTCTTATCTTTAGTTTGATAGAGCTGGCTTATCCAGGGCTGCCTGGGAGGTCCTGCTCTTAAGTAAAGGGAATAGACTCCAGGCTTCGTCAGTTTTTCCATCTCTGATGTGTAAGTTAGATCTAAGAGAGGGAAAGAATTTGTCCCATTCAGTCCTATATAGGCTTATTTCTTTTCTTCCTATAGCAAAGATTTAAGAGAAGGCCTTGGAGTTGTGGTTGCTTGGGTAAAGGGTGAGGAGAAATTGGAAGAGCTGTGAGAACCTCCTGGTGAACACTAGTTACCACCCAGGATTGTCTCACTAACACCTTGATGGGTACCCCCAAAAGTGTGTGGTCTCCAATTTATTTAGCTTCTTGACACAGAGGATGCGTCTACATTAGCTAAGATAGGTCTTTCTCCCAAAACTCATTGTGATTATGTTAACACTTTTCTACTTTCTGATGCCTCTAAGTCTACCATTTTCTTTCTTAGTCTCAGAAAAAGACCTTGCTAAGAATGTCATAGAAGAAATAGAAACAATTAACTTTACACAACTTCCTCCCATTAAATCTATGAAAGCAAATCTCCTCACCTTCACTTACAGATACCCTTGCTGTGCTGTAAAAGGGGAAAGACATCCTTCTTATACATGAACCTCATTCAGCTTCTTTGCTCTGCACAGTATTTATTTTCTCCCTGTAACTCCCACCCAGCCCCTCTGACTGCTTCCTATCTACATTTTAAATACACTTAAGATTTTCTTTTTTTTTATTTGAACAATAATTTTATTTTTAACCCTTGCAGCATGTTGAACAAGACTCTCTTGCTGAGACCATCTGCTCTAGAGATTTTTAAAATCCCTTACATTGATGAACAACTACTGATATTTAAAATGAAAGTGCTACTGGGCAAACTGTATTAGTATTTAGCATCTATATACATTCTAGGACTTAAAAAGATAAACTGTGGGAGTGAGATGCATCAAGAATCAGATTTTCTTAAGACAGCTGTCTCCCTATCTCATGCCTTTCTCCAGATCCTGCCTCCTGTCCCTTATAGATCATAGTTACTTGTCACTGTTTTATTTCTTTTTTCACTTTTCTCTTTCTCTTACTCTTCTATCTGCTGAAATCTGGCTCCTTCTCCTATCAGAAACCACTTTTGCTATGGTGCTACTCAACTTACTTTCAGCCATCGCCAAGAGACCCTTTTAAGTTTGGCAAGAAAACCCCTCTGGGCAACGTTTGGAACTGTTGACAAAGTTTTCTTGAAACACTTTTCATCTTGGCTTCTGTGATCTGGTACTTTCGTGCTTTTCTTCCTACTTGTCAGATTGTGTCTTAAAATCTTTTTTTCTGTCCAACCCTTAGATGTTGTTCTTAGGAGACCTCCTTTTTGTCACTCAACACATTTTCTCCCGAACTACTTGCTGATTCATTTGTTCAGCAAATATATATTCAAATAGAAACAAAGAGCAAGAAAGATAAATGCATTCAAAAGCTGGGTTTTTGAATAGTTCAATAAAATTCATCAACTCTATAAATCTGGTTATAAGAAAAAAGAGTAAGAGCAAAGTATAAGATTAGAAATAAGTGAGGAGATATCACAGATAAGAAGAAATTAAAAGGATCATTAAAAAGTCTGCCTAATTCTTATAATACATTCAAAATCTTAGGAAGAGTGATGATTTCCTGATGAAATAAAATCACCAAATTTGACACAAGAAACTTTGAATAAGCAATTCCCAATATAGGAGATTAGCATTCACAAGTAGTCAGAGCTATGCCCACTCTTCAGACTTAGAAAAACTGAAAATAGCTGTAACACCTATTGCTATGTAGATTTGGAGAAATGTTTTGTAAATTTTTGAGTAAAGTAATATTCTATTATAACATTGTATAAGTTTTCAGTTGTTAATTTGAAAGTCAGCATGTGTATACACTACATTAAGTTCACCTCTAAAAGTCCATTTCTATCTTTGACCATACAGGAAAAATTATCATACATTGTTTGTACAACTATGAATTGTTATATCCTTTTCAGGAAGCAATCTTATGGCATCCATAAAAATAAAAATAAATTGAACATGTTCCTTGACTCAGCAATATTCTTTCTGGGAATCCATTCTATCAAAATGAAAGCCCTCGTAAGAAAGCATATGCACTCAAAGATGTTTATTGCAGCCCCCATCATAGTTGCAAAACCTACAAACAAAGTGAATGTCAATAATAGGGAAATGTCTGAATAAATTGTGGTCCATCCACCCTAGGGAACCTTACATAGCTATTAAAAAGAATGAATTAGGATTATATCAATTACCTTGGCAGGAGTTTTATGAGATACCCTTGAGTGAGTAAAACAAGATGCAGAAAATGTTTATTGTAATCTCCTTTTTATGAAAAAATAAATGACAAAATGCTGTATATGTTTTTATATCTTTGTGTATATTGAAATATAATTATAAAAATGGAAAAAGATAAAAAATATACTAGGTTGTTAACATGGGTTATGATGGGATATGCTGGTGCAAATGTGGTTGAACAAGGAAAGGAATCAGAGGGGGAGGTAAGAAAACGCACATCCTGTACTGTGGATCCTACCAGGATCCTACCAGGATCTGGGCATTCATATATGTGAGTGTTCATTCTGTGATAGTACACACGTGTGTATATACATCTAAAATGTGTGTAATATATACATACACTTATGTGAAACATTTTAAACACAAGATTAGTTTTACATGTACCAATTTATAGAGATGGCCATGAAAAAGTGACAATAAAATATCAAAGTATACATAGAATAACTCAATAAAGATCAATAAAATACAAATCACCAATACCATGTGAAAAACATACAACTTGATTAATAAAGAAATGCAATGAGATATTCTTGCCACCTATTAGTTTATGAATATTATTAAAACTAGTACATCTTTTTCTATCTCAAGCGTACTTCCAGAGACACAAATAAAAATCAGAAAAATAGTTATAAGGAAAATATTTGCAATGTGCTTCAAAGGAAAGATGTGTTGTTGATGCTTCCTCTTTTAAAGTATTATCCTACTGATGTCAGTCCATGTGAAATTTTTGTGTGTGTAAAAAGTTGCCTAATAATAGATGCCGATAAATAAATGAAATACAGAATCCAGTATTATTTATAGCAATGAAACATTTAGAACTAAATGACTCACAAAAGGGAATTAATTAAATAAAATATATACAACCACATAGATTCTTTATTGCTACAAAAAATGCTCACATGTTATGATTGAAAAACGCAGGTGAAAATAACAGTCTTCAGGTTTAGTTTATGTTACACACTCAGAAGAAGAGAAAAATGGAACTATAAACAAAAATATTAGGGGGAATTTTAAGGAGCAAGATTGGATCATGGATAACTTTTTTTTTTTTTTTTTTGGTCTTCCTGCCTTTCTGTAGTTTCCAAGTTTTCTATATTGAGCAATAGTTTTAATTAAAATGAAAAAGACGTTATAAAAATGCTAAAAGGCTATAAAGATTACCATCTTCTGGAAGTACACTGGGAGCGGAGATGAAGCAGGTAGGAGTTACTTGCTCTGTTCAGGAAGAGAGCTGGCCAGGCTGTGTCACTCCGTATCAGTTTGGCTTATGAACCCTAACCTTTTGCTTTCAAAGCTAGAGATATAATCAAAGGTAGTCATTAGTTAATTGCTTTGTGGTTATTTCCGAAGTCCCTAGTGAGCTATTGTAAATGATTAGTAATATCATTATTACTTATACAATTGTGAGCCAGATTATTATTGCTTTATCAGCACTGACTCAGGATTTTACAGGCTCTCAATTTGGGGTTCCTTAACCTCAGGAGGTCCAAAGTCATGGTACACTCTCTAAACTTCTTTATATATGTAAAAAGTGTCAGGAAATTATGCACTAACCATAATAATGCTGTGTGGGCTGACAAAGCTTTATTTGAATTACCTTGCCTCCCCTGCCCCCCATTTTTAACAGAATATACAATTTGCAATTGATTCATTGTGATGAATTGGTAATCAGAATGTTTTTTTGATAAACATATACACTGGGAAGCTGATTTTTTAAATAAAACTTAGGTTTTAGGAAAGTTTTCAAATATGGGATTAAATAAAATGCCTTTCTAGTTTCAAGCCTGTTCTCACAGTTGTATTCGTTTTCAATCCAGTCACACTACTTAACATTTCATTTTCACCTCACTTACAGATAGGAACTGCAGCAACAACTGGATATGACATTTCTGAAGAAGAAAATAAAGGGAAGATCTCACCCAACAGCAACCAGTCTCTCTTTTCTGCCTATGCAAACAGAAAGAGTAGTCAGGGTTATGATTTCTGAGGGAAAGAGTTACTATAAAAACCAAGCATGCCTGTAATCCCAGCTACCTGGGAAGCTGAGGCTGGGGATTGGTTGAATCTGTGGTATCCCCGGCAATGTGAGCCTGCGGTTCCATGGGCAAAAATAATGAAACCTAGTCTCAAAAAAAAAACCCTAAAAACCAGTATTTTCAGTTTTCTAATTTTTTTATTTCTCCTTGTACTGGAGAGATATTGTCCTGGAAATAATCTTAGCTTCAAGAAGTTGCGAACACCCACACCCACACACTCGTCATCAGGGAGAAATAAGGAGAAAGTGGGAGAGAGAATAGAAGAGATAATGAAAAAAGGAGGAGAGAGCTGGACGAAAAAAGGAGCAGAGAGAAGAGGAGGGAGAGAAGGGAGGAGGAGAGAGAGAGACTTTGCAGAAAGCATTATCTCCTTTATCAGCATTATCTCCTTTATCTCCTGTAATCCAACAGTTTCTTGAAATTGTTGCCATTAGTTCTTTTATTTATTTATTTATATTATTTTGATTTATCATTTTGTTGTTTACATATTTATGTGTATATATGTGTGTGTATATATATGCATATATATTACATCATTGCATTTTCCAGGGTTCTTCCTCCACCCTATCACCCATGAACCTTCATCTCGAACTTCTTGTGCTCCTCCTTTCCCTGATTTCTTCCTCTTCCCTCTCCTTTCCCCCCTGCACACCCTAGCTCCACTGTCTGCTTGCTTTGAATTTCTCCTGGCCTTTTGTTTGCTATTCCTATATTCCATCTACAAGTAAGATCTATGGTTTCTGTCCTTTTCTTTTTTACTTTATTTCCACTAATATGATTTCCTCTAGGTCCATCCATGTCATCACAAATGTTTCATATTTGTTGGTTTTGATTGCAGAATAATATTTCATTGTGTAAATATACCAGTTTTGGCACATTTACATTATTTCCATATCCTGGCAATTGTAAGTGGTGCTGTGATACATATCTTAGTACATGTGTCCTTTTGAATTAGTGTTTTTGTATCCTTTAAGTAGATTTCCAATAGTAGGATTGTCCATTTTTCAGTAATTTGAGGGTCTTCCACACATGCCTTCCATAGTGGCTGGACTAGTTTGCAATCCCTCCAGCAACGTAAGAGTGTTCCTTTTTCTTCGCATCTATGCCAGCACTTACTGTTGCCTGTTTTTTTTTTTTTTATATATGAGCCAGTCTTACTTGTTTAAGATGGTATCTCTGTGTAGTTTTGATTAGTTCTTTCTAAACAAAAGTGTGCCCATATGATTCCCTCTAGGTTCATGCATTTTATCATGAATGCTTCATAGTTGTTGGTTTTGATTAATATACCATTAATAATATGCCATTATTTTCATAGAAATAAGTCAGAAAGAAAAAGAGATGGGATATAGGTATGACAAAAAAAAGGCCAGGAAAAAAATAAAATAAGCTGACAGAGCTGGGTCAGCCTGCTAGGGAGAGGGTGAGGGAAGGGAGAAATTGGAGAAGGGAGGAGCACAAGAAGACTGAGGTGATGGCTTAAAGGTGATAAGGTGGGGGGGAGGGAGAGAAGGGAGAAGCCCAAGGAATGCAATGATGTAATACAACATATATATTTATATAAATATATAAATAATTACATATAAATATATATCTACACATATATACATAAATATGTACAAAACAAAATGATTAATTAAAAAAAAAGTAGTGCTGAAGTGCTGAGGCATAGAGATGAAGTAACTTGCTTACAGTGACAAGAGTCAGAAACAAAATTAGGGTTTGAACTTCGGCAGTCTGAATCTCTGGCTTTGGTTTTAACCTTTCCATCATAGCAACATGACTTTCTTATCCCAGAAAAAGAAAAAAAAGAGAGAGAGAGAGAGAGAGAAAAGTCAACCAGAAGCACTATGAAAAGAGTTCTTTAATAAAATGAGTAATTCTGGCAACTGGCCCAGAGAGGAGATGGGAAATCCATTCAATTTTACTTCCATGACTGATACATATCTTAAAGCTGAGTTTCTTGCTATAGGATTTTTAAATTTTTAATTATAAAAGCTGAAATATTAAAAAAAATACTCACTAGATGAACTTTCTGGCCACTGTAGATCATCAAGTATATTATATTTTGAAGAAAGGATTTTTAGCCAGTTTAACACCTGAGTTAAATGTGTTTTTGGTCTGTTCTGTGAGTAGCCAGAACAAAGGGTTTTCTCAGCACTGCTTCCTGTATTATTTCCTGAGCACTTTTGAGTTATCTGAAGGTGCTGTGATGTTTCAGATACAGGAAATTTAGCATTGTAAATACTAACATCCCAAAGAAGTCTTTTAGGTGGAAGCAGATTTATATCTTGGATTCCCAAACAAAGCTCTCAGTAAACAAAAGGGGGAAAAAGTTTTCTAAGGGAAAAATAAGATGGGTGATCCACACATGTGTGTATTGGTTAGTGGGAAACTGGGAGAAATCCTTTGTCGAAGTTTCTGAGTCTTCATTCCTGAGAGCCAGGCACAATATCGTAAGATATTTTTATTTTATTTATTTGATGAAACTACTGATTTAACCAAGTGCAACTACCCAAAGCCCTCCTTAACCTAGAAGAAATTCTCACTCAAGGAGAATATGACCTCTGGCTGGAAATAGACAATGAGTGGAAAGTACTTCATTTCCTGGGCACTGATCAGAGGGTCCAATTTCTTACTATATTCTAAGAGTCAAAAATCT
>PVHY01019292.1:0-27616 GCA_004024945.1 Uropsilus gracilis
TACCTGGGAAGCTGAGGCTGGGGATTGCTTGAGTCTGTGGTAACCCCGGGCAACGTGAGCCTGTGGTTCCACGGGCAAAAATAGCGAGGCCTAGTCTCAAAAAAAAAAAAAAGAGAGAGAGATAACCAATAAAGAGTCCACAATGGTCTAATACAGTAGTTACTGGGGGAAGAAAGGTTTCTTTCCTATCTCTCAGTGCAGGGCTGTTTAACTTCTAAGTCCTGTATAACAACATTTAGCCAAGTCTAGTAGGTATTCCAACTTTATTAGTTTGGAATCACTCAAAGAACTTGTAGCCCCATATAAGAAAAGCTTTCCAGGCAGGGCACGGTGATGCGTGCCTGTAAGCGGCAGCCCACGAAGCCACTGCGGGGACCAGGGATCGTGATTCGAGTCCTGCTCAGGGCAACGTAGCGAGACCTAGTTCCAAAAAAAAAAAAATAGCTGGGTGTGGTGGCGCACTCCTGTAATCCCAGCTGCCTGGGAAGCTTGAGGCTAGGGATTGCTTGAGTCCATAGTACCTTGGGCAAGGTGAGCCTGTGGTTCCATGGGCAAAAATAGCGAGACCTAGTCTCAAAAGAAAAAAAAAGAAATGATTTTCTTCCAGCTTTGGGCAAAAACGTATTCTCACACCCTCTTGGGAATGGGGCCAAGCTAGCTCTGTCCCTCTACCTGCCTCCTACTCTGATCAAAGTAACCTACACAGCCTTTTGAGACTCACATGCAGAACTCTGTCTCTTCCAAGAATGTCCTCTGTACTTCAACCAAGTTTATCCACTTAATCCACAAAGACTCACTGAGCATATTTTATACCCTAAATACTATGGCTAAGACATCACCTGCCAGCAGCAAGCTGTCTTAATGTAAATATGTTTTCTAATAATAGAAGTTGCAGCCACTAAATTTGAGTGTTTGTTATTCATTTGTATTGTCTCTACTAATTTCCTCTACATGTGAACCACATAGTGTTAGAATTTCGTTTTTTGAAAAAGATGGCTTGGCTAGCTCAAACGCCATACTCCATGTTAAAGAGCAGCAGAGCCCAGATTCAAGGTGAGTATTGCTACAGAGTCTACACTGATCACACCACACTGCCTGCATGCAGAGGAGGCAACACTCAACTCTACTGATGAGGCAGGACGTTGACACAATATGGTAATACTGGAGTTCTGTTTTAAAGAATAATTCATTTAATAAATATGGTTGTCTACAATGAGTCACCTGCTGTGGAAACACTGGGGACAGAGTAGAGAACAAGAAGATCCCTATTCAGAGAATAAAGGGGAAGGCAGTGAACAAATAACTACATCCACCTACTCTTCGAGCCTTTCCTTTCATCACCTATCAGAAGAAACTTTTCCTTCCTCTGAACTCCCATAGCATTTTATTCTAAATGTTACTTTCAACAAAGATGACTTTCCTCTTTTCCTCACATTATTTTCCCTCCAATTGTTAGCAATGCATGTTTATTATAGATGCCACTTACCATATTCTCTCTTATTTGTATACTAACTACCTCCCCTACCAGAGTGTAAGTAGATTAAGTGTAGGATAAATGTCATATTTCTCTGGATATGCCTGACAGCACCTTGCATGTAGTCGTTTAATATTTGTTCAGAGAACGAGAAAAAAAAAAACAGCTTTTCAGAAAATTTACTGAACCAAAACACTTAACTATGCAAAATGGAATGCTTTATGAATATCTTAGTAAGACATGACACAAAAATCATCAGAAAACAGAATTTCAGTAGGGAAGGGAAAAACAAGTTCCTAAGTATTATCACACAACAAGGAATGTACCTCTTCTGTATATTATTAACAAATTTTTGTTTTAAACAAGGACTAGACTCTAAATGCCACTGGCCAAATCTAGCTGCATGGGGTCCTCTATCTGTATTTGGTTCATCATTTGTGGTGACCTAGTATTCCCTATCCTCCACAGGGGCAAATGAGCAAAAGTTGCTAGACTAAATCACCACAGAAAGACTCCCCACAACTCAAAGGGTTACCTCGGTTAGCTTCAGGTTCTTCAAGTATCACGAAGGAGTCTTCATCAGCACCCAGTCGAGGTTTAATGGATACATCTACTCCCAGTTGCTTAAGCCTATCCAGGGTGAACTTCCTCCCTTTCTCTGGTGGTACAACTGCTGCTGCTTTAGTTTGTTGTCTGGGTTCTTCCACCTTCTCATCTGCTTCTTCTGTTTTTCTCAGATTATTTTCTTCCTCTTGGGCATGAGGTTCAGGTGCCTCAAGTCCTCCAGCCTGATATTCCTCACCATCCTTCTTCCCAAGGATGCTGGATTCTTGTGGCCCCATGGAGCTATCATCAGGCAAAGGTCTAACATCACTCTGCTTCTGTTTCTCCTGAATTTCTTCTAGCTCTTCACTTCCCATCAAATCCTTACTGCAAGACTCATCTGATCCAGTAGTGAGCTGGGGTTCCTTTGAAACTGCATGGAGTGTATGGATTTCCATTTCACAACCAGTGCCTACTGTCTGCTCAGAACCTTTGACAAGTTGGTCATTATTTATCTCCATTGTATTCGTAGTGTCTATGATATCTCTGTGATAGCTTGGCTGATATTTAGATGACCTACAGTAGGAAAAAATGAGCAGAAACTGGAAATTATCCTAGATGTGAAATATTCTCACCCCTTACCATATAATGAATCAGTAAAATCAGTTTAAAGGGAGTAAGAAATCTAAACTTTTTTATACCTGCTGTTTGTTACACAATTGAATATTTATAGAAATCATAAACACAAGGAAAAACTGTTCTTACTTTAGTAGTGCCATGGCATTTCCCTGGCAAGTTGGCCGGGGTTTTCGTTTGAAGAAATAATGAATGGTTTTATTCTCAGGCATATGATATGGTAGATTAAGTGCAGACTCTATAAAATGGAACAAAACAAGCAAATACATATGCAGTATATTCTGAAGTGTCACCTCACGTTCAGTTTACTAAAAGGTACAACCAGAACCATCACCAGTCAGGAAACAATTCTGCCTTTAACAAAGACAGGATCTAAGTACAAAAGACCCCTCCAAAGATCAGTGGCTTTTAAACCTAGATATCATGTTAAACTGATTTAGGAAATCAAACAGATTCTTGTACCCCAGTTAAGTGAACTGAGTAAGAAGTTCTGTAAGGTCTAAGAATTTAGATCTTTGAAAAAATTCCCAAAGAGATCTGGGTTGTCTGCTCTAGACAACCATTAAAAATGTCCTCTTTACCACCACTACAATTCTGGAAATGTTCTGTTAAACTACTGTTTTAAGGACATTGGAACGATGGTCACTCGTCAAGATAAATCCTAAACTTGAAATAGTTGGATTCATAATAGGAGTATTAAAAAACAAAATTCCCCAACATCACGCTGAACTTAGGAACACTGATTATACTGTACTGGTTTATAGTACCTCGAATAAGGCGCTGACTCTCACTATGCAGTTTTTTCAACGCTTCCTTACTTAATTTGGCTGCCTTTCTTTCCTTAAAGAAAACAAAAAGTGACATTACATTAATGTTATTATACAGGAAGACAGATATTAATTTAAGTGTTTGTTCTCTGTAACAAGATGGAGAAGGAACAGTAGTACTAATATAATAAGCTCAAAATAATACAAATTCAAGGAGCTCACTTATTTGTAAGTCCCAGAATTAATTCAATTAATATTTGTGTGCATGCTATGTACAAAGCAACATCTTGGGTAGATGAACATGAAAAATATTTCTGAGAAAGCCACAAATTCTTGAGGAATGAGATCAACATGACAACTACATAGGGCTCTACCTTACCTTCCTCATGGTGCCTTTTGAGAGCTCATTTTTTTCTTCAAAGGAATGGTTCCCACTTTCCAAAGACAGTTCCTTTCTCTGAAAGAGATGATGAGCAAATTGACTAATATGTACAAACATTAAACTGTAACAAGAGACAATGTTGCTTACTTAAAGATTGCTTTTACATGCCTATCTCATGCTACACTAATAATAAGTTCATTATTATCAATAGAAAATTTGAAAACACACCATCCTATAATGCCTAGAAAAGAAGCTGGATGTCTCCAGATGGAGTTGGGTCCCTCATTTTTCATACCTTTTGTATTACTTTTTTCCCTTAAGGAGCAACAACACCTCCCACGGGTCCTGACAGTCATCTTTGGAAAAACAATGATGCTTTGAAACTCTCAGGATACAACATCTGACTCATGCCTCTTTTTGATAAACTTGTAGAAATCCTACAGGTTCATTTCTCAGGGGCTACAAGATTATAGAATTTATATCTTTGTCCTACTCTTTACCTACTTCTATCTTTATTTTTTAGATAGTTTATACAGTTTAGATATAAACTATAGCTTAGTTTATAGACTATCTTTATAGACTAAAGGTATTTAAATAAAGATGTTTAAAGATAACTATCTTATTTTTTTCTACTTCCCTATGAGGACAATCAAAATACTAGTCACCAAACAAGTCAGCATGTCTATCAATTGTCTATCAAGATTCCAAAATTAAAAAACAATTGGTTAGCTGTTATTGAAGCCCTTTTTACTTGCCTTGTGCTTTTTTACTTTATTTTTCACAGCTGCTCTTATTGATTCTAATGACTCTTCATCTTCTACTGGAGAGTTATCCTCTTCTTCCAACCCAGTTTCAAAAAGGTCTTTGTCCATAAGAAGACAGCCACTGTCATTAAGAGGTTGTTTCACATCATCTTCCTAGATAATGCATGAGAAAAAGCAAAATCCAATCATTTAAAAATTATTTCACATCATACAGGATTTGGATCAAAAAGTTTATGTTTCATTAATAGACAAGTATATTGGAGTCTGGGATACTCTCACTACTTCCTGATCCCTAGTGACCTTTTGAAGTCCAGACTGATTTTATGCAAAACTAACCTAACAGTAAATATATTTTTTGAAAAGTCTGATTAAATATTTATTTAGCAACTGGTTTATAAGACTTAAAAAGTTAGCAAAAAGACCTGTACTTGATGAATGAATGAGACATGCTCCTTTGAGTAAAAATTGTCCTCAGATGAGAAGCAGCAAAGAATTATTCAATATGCTTAAAAAGAAAATCAGAAAGCCATTTAAGCTGGGCATGGTGGCACATGCCTGTAGTCCAAGCGCTGGGAGGCAAGAGGCCTTGGATTGCTTGAGTTCTCAGGTTCGAGACTACCCCAGGCAATGTAGCAAGACCTGGTCTCCAAAAAGCAGCCAGATGTGGTAGCATGCGCCTGTAATCCCAGCTACCTGGGCAGCTGAGGCTGAGGATTGCTTGGGTCCATGGGATCTGGACTAGCCCAGGCAACATAGCAAGACTTAGTCTCAAGAAAAAAAAAAAAAGCCATTTATTTGGAAGTATCCTCCATGTATCCAAATTGGAGAATGAAAACAAGTTTTAAATAACATACATTACCTGCAATGCAAAACTATCAATTCAAAGCTATATTCTGAGTGCAGAAACAATCTTATGAATGAAAAGCAACTTTCTCCAAAATGTTAATCTAGCTTAGAAACTGTAAATAATTTTAAAAAATGTACCTCATTTTTCATTTCCTTCTCTTTTAGTCGTCTAATTTTTTCCATCTTTCTTTCCTCTTTCTCAAGTCTTCTCTTTGATTTTACTTTAGCTTTTTCTCCAGTTCCTCCTTTATCACGGATGGGGTTTTTTGAGGTCTTTCTGTTGACTGTAAAGTGCACTGTGTTTTCAGATTGGAGACCCAGTTCTACGCAAGGTGTTACCAGGCTTTCAAGACTTTTCTGAGGAAAAGATTCCTCAAGGTCACTGTCATCACTGTCCAAAGTTTTGTAAATCCTTCTGACTTTTCCCTTTTTTCCAGCATACAAGTTCTCTTTATTTTCCTCCTCAACACTGTCATAGGTAGTTTTCTCTAGAGAAGCATTAGTGTCCTCTTCTTCAGAATCACTGTCTTGTAGCAGCTTCCTGCTTTTCACTTTTTTATTCACAAATACGTCTTCATCTGAATCTGGAGGAAACAAGTTTTTTGTTTTTTTGTTTGTTTTTTTTAAAGTGGTCCAATTGTCATTTGGCCTTCCTCCTAGTCTATATTCAATTATCCAAGAGATTTATCACCTTGTGAAATTATGTAACTACCACTAAGAACTGATTGTAGCAAAGTGTCTAAAAATACATTTTGAAAAACATTTTTCCCTGGAAAAATGTCTCTTACTGAGAACTGTAATTACATATGTTTACAACATGTAAAGTTGTTCTAATCCTTCTGGCAGGTGCTAAAAAAGTCTTTTATTATAGAATGAATGCATTCAATCAGGCAATGTGGTAGCTTCTACACATTTTTATATACTTGATAATATAATAGAAATGGCTTTCAAAAGGGTACAAACAAACAATAATGTAGGGCATTTAATCCAATTCAGTTACAGCTCTTGCTCACACATTTCATTCCTAAAAATAAACATACTGAACATTACAAACCTCTTTCACTCAAGGGCCCTGTTGTTTCACAGCTGCCCTGTCCACTGTCTGAAGGACTATCTGTTTCTTTTTGGGAAATAAGTTTTGGATAACTGACTTCTAGGTGAACCTAGAAAATGAGAATAGACATTAATTAGCAATTGACAAAAAACTTTGATATTAAGGATGACTCGAAAACAAAAATTTATTGTCTACCTTTGACGGATGCAACAGAACCAACTCCTGATTTTGAGTAACGATAAATTAAAAGAAGCAAGCCTTTATTGAGGCTTGCTCAATTAGAACACTTTATAAGAACACAGTTCTTCTGTGTGAACTGTTTCTTAGTATATTCAAATGGAAAGCTAAATTGTATCAGTGAGATAGAATCCAGATGTGGAAAACTCTAGAGACAAAGCTATGTGGTTCCTTTAACAATAAATTGCAAGAAAAAATAAAGGAGGAGGGACCTATAAAGAGAGTTAATTTAGATGCACATACCAACAACTTCAATATACAGATTTTGATTGGGTCCTGATTTAAGCAAACTGAAAGTATATACTTAAGCTAAGGAAATCTGTCTACGGCCATACCACCCTGAACGTGCCCGATCTCGTCTTAAGCTAAGGAAATCTGAACATAACTTCTAGTTATTTCATATTAAACAATAATTCTAATTTCTTAAGGTACAGTAATAATATAATTATCTTTTGGAAAGCCCTTATCTTTTAGAGAGAAATAATGAAGTATTTGTGGATGAAATAACATCTGGAATTTGCTTCTGAATAAACCAGTGAGGGAGGGGGTGGGTGGGGATATAAATGAAACAAGATTGGTGTGATTTGGTAATTGTTAAGTCCATTATATCAGTTTTTTTCACAATTGAAGAAGCTTGAATATTCCCAAATAATTTTTTTTTTTTTGAGACTAGGTCTCGCTATGTTGCCCAGGGTACCACGGACTCAAGCGATCCCCAGCCTCAGCCTCCCAGGTAGCTGGGATTATAGGCGCCCGCCACGGCCCCTGGCTGCTTTTTAGAGACTAAGTTGCCCGAGATAGTCTCGAACTCAAGCTATCCCAAGCCTCTTGCCTCCCAGCTCTTGGACAACAGGTGTGTGCCCTCATGCCCAGCTCAAATAATATTTTTAAAGTCACACCTTCTCACTATCTGAAGAGGGTGTTAATTGACTCAACCAGTTAGTAACCAAACTAAACTTAGATGCCTGGTCTCCTAGCTCCTTGGTGTTCTTAGGACTCTGAAACACCTTATTAACAAGGGGAAAAGTATTAACATCTGTTGTAGTAAGAAGTCTCAACCTAACAATTATTCAATTGATTTAAATTTTTGGGACAATTATTAAAATAATAACCAAAGATAACGTACTGAGGAACCAATGAAAATCATGGTGTGCAAATGATCTTTCCAACTATCAAAGCAGTAAGACAGTTATGTTTGTGGAAAAGGAAACCTAGTATAGCAAACCACACAGGTGGATACACGTTGATGCTCTTAATTCTAGGCAATCCACAGGAGACTACCAGCAGTGGTCAAAATATAGAGCCAGGTACAGGGTCTCAAACTGCTCAGTGATGGAGAAAATAACTTACTTTACTATTTTAAAAAATGAACGAAATAGGCAAATTATGGTTCCTGAGGTTAATCGCCTGCTTTTACTGGAATCAAAGCCAGGAATAAAGGGTAAACTGAGGCTGAGTCATGCAAAGAGAGGGTCTGATCTTGTCTTTATTTAAAAGTTTGGTTTTTCGTTCCACATCAAATCATGGGGTGTTTTCCAGCATTAAGCTTTGTTTTGTTTTGTTTCTTCCTTAATACTGCATTAGCTATGGTTTTTGTTTTTTTTTTCTTTTTTAGCTATGGTTCTCTTGATTGCTGAGTTTTCAGGCGCTTCCTTAAACTGTGCTCTCAGGGTAAGCGTCTCATTCTAGTTCCAGTCCCGTGAAAGAACACAGACCTGGACAGAGATGTTTCCATGCCCACTTTGGCCAGCCGCCGGACGGGAGGAAGGTCCAGAGACTGTCACTTCCGCTCCCGGGGTCCCGCGTGAAGACCCAAAGGTCCCGTCTAGAACCAGTTTTGAACTCCTCGGACCCCCGCTCTCTAGAGAACCAGCCCCGCAAGCCAGTGGCCGCGTTTGGCCTGGACCTTCCTAACTTTTGGGGGCGCTGTAAAGAAGAGGAGCTCCCGCAGCAGGAAACGCGCCAAAAGGAAGGGCGGGCGGGGCCGCTAAGGAGGGCCCCGCGGTCGGCCGGGGGAGGTGATCCAGGCGCCGGAGGCCTGCACTGGGACTGTACGGCGGGGTAACCGGCCCCGGGACCAACGGTGCAGCCCCCCGGCCTCCCCCCGTGGACAGTGAAGCCTGACCGCGCGGGACCCGCCAGGGGCTGGAGTCCTCCACGGCCGCTCGGCCCGGCCGACCCCTGCCTCCTCCCTCCACCCCCGGTGCCGGACCTCCGCAGCCATGTACATTGGAAACATGTACATGAACTCACCTCAGAAACTACTTCGCCTGTCATGGCTCCGGCCCTCCCAGCGCTGGGATCTGGACCAAGCTGAGCTCCAGTTCCTCCAGTTCCGGCGCAGACGCTCCCGCCGACTCCAGCCCGGCAGAGCGTTCGAGCTTTCGCGCCCAGTTAGAGAGTAGGCCCCACCCTCGAGGATTTGCACCAATCCGGAGACGGCGGCGTACGTGAGGCCACGCCCCCATTCCGTCTACCAATCACGATGTGCCTCGGGCAGCCCTCTAAATATATAATCTGGGTTGGGTTGGCGGGTCCTCTTGTCAGCTGGCCTGGGGAGGCTTGGGGGTATCCTAGCTGTTGGATGGTAGGCTTCTGGGCTTGCAGGACGGTGCACCACTTACCAGTGATGGTTTTTATTTATTGACGTGTGTTAGTAGAGTTTGACAAAACTCCCATCAAGCGCAGTCTGAGGCCGGGCATGGTGGCGCATGCCTGCAGGTGGCAGCCTAAGAAGCCACGGTCGGGGCCAGGGATCGCGGTTCGAGTCCCGCTGGGGGCATGTAGCGAGACAGTCCCCCCAAAAATAGGTGGGTGTGGTGGCGCACGCCTGTAATCCCAGCTACCTGGGAAGCTGAGGCTGGGGATTGCTTGAGTTCGTGGTACCCCGGCAACGTGAGCCTGCGGTTTCACGGGCAAAAATAGCAAGACCTAGTCTCAAAAAAAAAAAAAAAAGAAAGAAAGAAAATAGCGCAGTCTGAGGAGTAAACCCTCCAGGCGGGAAGTGAGGGGGAAGAAGATCCTTGGGCACCCAGAAATATCCCATAGTGACTCTGGAGCCAGGGATGGAGCACTTAGACGCCACCTGCCTTTTCTTGCACATGACATACCACCGTACCTATAGAAAAGTTTTGTAAACTGCCCAGTATCAAAGAATGTTCTTGGGTAACCTCTATAATCTTAAGGTTAATCCAAGGATGCAGAAAATACCCACCCACCCTGCTCATAGCACCTACCTTTGGTCAAGGAAGGAAAAAGAAAGTTCTAGTATCAGATTAATACCCAATCATTCTGATTCTAGCTTTGTCGCTGTACCTGGGTTCTTTTGCCCTTCCAGGTTCTGTCTTATCCTGCTCTGTTCAGACAAGGCTGACGTCTCCCCAATGGATAAATAACCCAAGGGGTTATTTAAGCCCCTTTGCTCTATGATTTCTCATGAGGTCAAGGCACTGAAAGGCACTTAACAATATGACTTGAAGGAGGAGATTAGAGGGCAACAGGAAAGAAGGGACACCATACATACCGTCCCGCACTTCACTCTCCACGATCCTATCCACTGGTTGGGTGCACAACTCATTCCCAATTTTTCCAGGACTTTTGCAGTTTAGCATTAAAATTTCCATATCCTGAGAATGTCGTCAGTTCCAAGCAAACCAGGGTGGTTAACCATCCTATCCTCTGGCCTCCTCTTCCATGTTCCTGGCTTTGGCTGAGTTCACATAAAAGTTCTCTCTTATCTTCATTTTCTCACCTCTTTACCATTTTTCAAACCACTTCCCTATCAACTAGACTCTGTTATCCATCCTTGTCTTCTCACGTATTAGTCTGCCCACTTTTCACTCACTTTACTATTTTCACATCAATGTTTCCCAAATGTCCAGCTATAGCACTCCTTCCTTGCACTTGAAGTGTTAACATTTATGGGGGCTTACCTGGGACAGAAAGACTTACAAGAATCTTGCCCACATTATCTTATTTAACCTTTAAAGTAACCCTGTATAGTACATAATATTCCTGTCGCCACTTTAGTCACCAAGGAAATTAAATTATAAAAGGCTAGTGACTGGTGGAGTCAATATCCACACCTTCTTCCGTCTGACTCCAGGACTCACTCCTCAGGGATATCCTGTTGAGTTCCCTCTATAGTCTCCCTCCATGCCCTGTTCTTGTTTCCCAGATAACACTAATCTCTGTCTGAGATGTTATTTATCTGTTGGGATATTGTTACTCCAAAAGGACAAGCACCTTGTTTTATTTAACACTGGGTCCTCATGTAGGCTAAGTGAGTTTGTCAGGCTTTATCCTCCTGAGGCTTGTATAACCAGCACCTGGGGTGTTGCATCGTCCCTGTATTTGTGCCGCCCAGTGGCTGTGCGCATGTGAAAGTACACACACCTGGGCCTAGGAGGGGAGAGGAGTGGTAAGAGAAGCACTTGTATGAGAGAAGGGCATGAGAGAATGCCAGATAGAGAGACGAGAGATAATGTTAAGGTTCCTGAGTGGCTGGGGGCTCATCCCTTGGTCACCCCTGCCCTGGCCCTGCCTTGTGTGTCTGTGTAACTGCTAAAGCCAACAAAGAACCTATGCAGATTGGTGAGCCTGATGCTTACATTTGGCGAAGAGGAGGGGATGGTTGCACAACACCTCACTGTCTAGAATAGTCATTCTCTAACCTGAGCAAGCATCAGAATGATCTGAAGGGCTGGCAAAAACACAGATTGTTGGATTCCACTTTCAGAGTTTCTGACTCATTCTGTCAGATGTGACAAGTTCCCAGGTGATGCTAATGTGCTGGTATAGAGACCCCACCTCAAGAACCAAGGGCTTAGACTGTACCTGACTCATGGTAGAAAAGTCAACCAGTATTTGTTGAACTAATTAATTCAGTAACTTGACAACTATTTTATTCTTCTTGAAGCACCTTGGAAGTGAAGAAAAGAGGTAATCATATTTTTAGAATTGATTAGCTTGTTCCTCTCTTTGAATTGCACCTCTTCAAGTACAAAAGATCAGGATAGTTAACAAATGTTAGTGAAGTGGGAAAGCCCTGGGGTAAAAACAAACAAACAAACAACAACAACAAAAAACCACATACACACATTTACCAGATATTGGAAGAGAACAACGGGCCAAACAACCAACAACTGAACATCAACGTAACCAACCAACAAATTGCAGAAAAATGGGAGATGGAGTGACTGGAGGGGGGATACAGAGGGGGGATATGGAGTGAGGAGGAGGGATCAATTAATGCACAATTGTGACAAATCAATAAAATGAATTTTAAAAAATGAATTGCACCTCTTCAGTTACTACAGAAGCTAAGGGGCTCTGATTAGGACAGCAGGTGGAAGAAGAACACTAGGAAATAATTTATTCTACGTATTCACTTTGGTCAAGGCAAAGTGAGTCTGTATTTGAAATTGTTGCCATGCCTTCTTCATTTTGACGAGTGGCATCATAACCAATTACTCACCAACTCAGAAACCTGGGAATCACCCTTAACTCTTTTCTGTCCCTCCAAGGTTAAACATCCAATGCCTTGTTTATGACATTGGTGGATGGCAGAAAGGGAAAGACCAGAGTTCAGTTACAAAAGAATGAAAATGAACCTGTCCCATAGGTGGCTTTGGGAATTAGGAACAGCATTTAACTTCTCAGAGCCTTGCTTTTCTTAGCTGTAACCAGAAAGTCTCAGATAAGATCACAAATTCAATAGGCAGGAGCCTGGAGGGATGGTGTGCTGCAGGCAATACCTTGTTATACTGGCACAGTCAATCTGTTCATTTAAATGAGAAAACATTTTCACTAGTAGGACCAACCATTATACCACAGAAAATCAATATTAAAAAGCAATTCTGAAGCTACTTGTTCATGAAAAAAAAAAAAAAAAAAAAAACATGGAATTTAACATGTTCAGCTTATCCCAAAGTTATATTTGCTTGCTGGCCAACAGACAAAAGCATATCCGAAAGACTACAAAAGTTTGACAGAGAAAATTGACTTAATAATAATTCACTTAAGGTTTTCTGCAGATTGAGAAGACCTATCATGTTAAATCTTTAGTACAATTCCTCTGGCATGAGAACTGCTTTTCCAAAATTCTGGGGCGGCAAGCCCTCTTTTCTTTCCTGGACAAGCACTGCCACCATGTGGCAGACTTCCATTATGTCACTCCACTGACAGTCTGTAGCCACTGTTGTGGTTTTTTGTTTTTTTTTTTAAATTATGTAGAGTTGTTTCAAATGCCCTTTAGTGTGGTGAAATAAGTGCATCTCCCAAAGTTTACTTCCAAAAATAATTTCATACTTTAAATTCGTAAAGTTAAAAAGTGTCTTTTGGAGAGTGCCTGCTTAAAGGACAGGGCAGTTTTTCTTGCTTAATGTAGTATCCATAGACCTTTGAAAAAGCACAGGACCTGGCACATAGTGGATGTTATAAATAAGTATTGAATTCATGATTAAAATACCGTGGCCCCCAAACCAAAAACACCAGGGTCTTTTCCCAAGATTTGACAGCACATACACCATCAATAATTTGAATGCAAGGCCGGGCACGGTGGCTTGTGCTTGTAAGCTTCAGCCTATGAAGCGGCCAGGGCTAGGGATCGCGGTTCGAGTCCCTCCTGGGACCCGTAGTGAGACCTAGTTCCAAAAAAAAAAAAAATAGCTGGGCGTGGTGGTGCGTGCCTGTAATCCCAGCTACCTGGGAAGCTGAGGTTGGGGATTGCTTGAGTCTGTGGTACCCTGGGCAACGAGAGCCTGCGGTTCCACGGGCAAAAATAGCAAGACCTAGTCTCAAAAAAAAAATAATTTGAATGCAGACGCTCCTGGACCACAACTGTTGGCAACCTAAAGTACCTAATAAATATTTATTTATTCATTCAATAGACCTGGCACATACAATTTTTAGCCAATGCTATACATGGAGAATATAAAGATAAATGAAATACACTATCGATCTCTAAGAGCTCCCCATTGCTGCTCGGAGCCAGGCACACAAACAAGTATGTATAATAGTGGAAGTGTGTGCCAGTAGCTGTGAGGCCCTGGGTGAGGGGTAACTGACATTTCGGGGGTGAGACACAGGTAGATGACTCATGAACAGAGTTTCCAAAACAGATTGAAGTTCTCCAGGCTGGCATACAGAAGAGAAGGCATTCCAGGCATGTGTAGGGGCTTGATAAAGCATGTTGGATTGGGGAACTGGAAGTAGATCAGTTTGACTGGAACATGGGTTGTGGAGCAGGGGTAAAGGGCCAGAACAAAGGCTGAGAGTTAAACAGGGAACAAAAATCTTCAATAATAATAGGCATAGAGTTTAGTTTTTGTGGTTTTTTTGTTGTTGTTGTTTTTTGAGACTAGGTCTCGCAATTTTGCCTGGGGAACTGCAGGCTCACATTGCCTGGGTACCATGGACTCAAGTGATCCCCAGCCTCAGCTTCCCAGGTAGCTAGGATTACAGGCACGCGCCACCACGCCCAGCTACTTTTTGAGACTAGGTCTCACTATGTTGCCCCCGGGGGGGGTCTCAAACCCACAGACTCAAGGGATTCCTAGTCTCAGCTGCACTCTAGGCTATGCTTAAAGGTGTGTGCCACCATGCCCAGCTAGAGTTTAGTTTTTAAGCAGTGTGAACTAAGCAGCTGTTGAGATGGTGGTGAGGTGTTCAAAAGGAGAGTGACATGGTCAGGTGTAAGTTTGACAAAGAATGAAGGATGGATTGGAAAGAAATTAGACAGGTGGCTAGGAGACCAGTCATCTATGAGGGAGTTTATAGGGACTGAACTAGGTCAGCAGTAGTAACAATGGAGAAGAGGAAATGAATTGGGAGAAAAGAGGCAAAACTGAACAGGTTTATTGGGTGATTAGCCTTCAGAGGAGAGGGACAGTGGCACCAATGTGACTAGCGATTCTCCCATTTCTGACTCTCAGGTGACCTCTTATGATGACATTTATCAAAATTGAGATAATAAGCAGGGTGCACTCCTGTAATCCCAGCTACTTGGGAGACTGAGGCTAGGAATCACTTGAGTCCACAGGTTTGAGACTACCCCGGGCAACATAGTGAGACCTAGTCTCAAAAGAAAAAAAAAAAGAGACAATAAATCTCTAATCCCAAATTCAAGTTCACTTTAGTGTGACTCATGTTAATATACAGAATAACTGGTGTCCTTGCCTAGTTCACCCCTATTTGGACCATTGTTCAAATTTAGAGCTCTGTTTGTTTTGTGGTGACTGAAGTGTCCTAGGCATAAGCCCATCTCTTCATTCAGTTTCCAAACTGCTATCCTTGCAGTTCCCAGAAACTTAACTCAGCATCTTTCTGCATTACATGTATATTTTTGTCTACAATTACCTTTTTTTCTGGCTATCTACCCAGGAAAAATGTATAAGAGCAATTCCTCTGCCCTACTTTATTCAGTTTCTTTTCTCAGACTTTTTGCTTTGCTAACGTAAAAACCCTAGTGTCTTCTGTTCTCATGCTCCCCTAAAATTCTATCTCTAGTGACTTGATGATACAAAGTTTTTCTTTAGAATTAGCATCTCCACCACTTGGTCAACTATACTTTAATCATGTAGGCCCTAATTAGTCTAAGGAGATGGACCCTTACATGTATATTTTGGGGGAAGGGGGTTTCTTCACAGAGGGATGAAGGAGGATCTCCTCCAATCCTATTCCACTAAATTTCAACACCTGCTTAGACCAATGCCTGACCCTATTCAGAAAGGCCAGATAACTCAGCTGTACCTAAAAGGGCAGAAAGCATAGCAACTCCTTAAAGCATAATATAGTGGAATAGGAGAAGGAACATTTCCTAACACAGGAGGTGGTACTGGCAGACACAATGATTTTGTTCCTACTATAGGCCAAAGGATGGTTTTATTAGTAGTATTCAACCAGGGGATTTATCACAGTTGTCACACTGATCCTTTCCCTCTTGGCATTTAATGGGCGAACCCAAGGTTGCTAAATTTTAGTGAGAAACACTGAAAAAGCCAAGAGAGCAAGGGAGAGTATTTTAGGCAGAGGAAGTAAAATGAGTAGAAACATAGAAACTGGAATGAGGTAATATTTGCAGGGAATTGTTGAACTAGTGACTTTATTTATTTATTTATTTATTTATTTATTTATATTTATTTATTTATATATAAATTTCACAACATTGTAATCCCAGGGATTTACCCCCCCACCCTCCCCTCCATTTCCCCCCTTTCCCTCCTGCTCAAAGTTGTGCATTTCAGTTTGGTGCTTACCTTGTTTTGACTTTTCCTCAAGGCTTTTGCTTATTTTTTTACTATAACCCATATATTAGTGAAACCATTTGGTTTCTGTCTTTTTCTTTATGATTTTTTTCTGCTAATATGATTTCTTCTAAGTACATCCATGTTGTTATAAAATTGTCAAATTTGTCAACTAAAAAGTTGATGAGTAATATTCCATCGTGTACATATACCACATGTTTTTTCATCCAGTCATCTGTTTTGGGGCATTTAGGTTGCTTCCATGACCTGGCAATTATAAATTGTGCTGCAGTAAACATCCGAGCACAGGTGTCCCTTTGTACCCACATTGAGGTCTCTTTTGGGTAGATTCCCAAGAGAGCAATTGCTCGATCAAATGGTAGTTCCATTTTCATTAACTTGAGGGTCCTCCACACAGCTTTCCATAGTGGTTGGACTATGAACTAGTGACTTTAACTAACTAGTGACTTCATGTAAAAACTAGCAGGTGATGATGAAGTATAGAAGATGGATGAAAAAGATTAATGCCAGATGGCCTCATTTATATGTGGGGTATAGAGAAATCAAGCAGAAGGACAAGAAAAAGTTAAAACTAGCAAATAGCTAACAGAACTGAAGTATACAGCAAGGAGCAGGAGAGCAGGCAAAATCAGGAGGAGGATGAGTCCAAGGAATCACGGTGACAGTTCATGGCTGATTTGGTGGTGATGTGAGATGAATGTATATAATCGATTAAAAATATCAAAAAAAGGAAGTAAGATTTAACAATTGTTGAATTATTTTCTACTCAGCATCTATAGAGTAACCTTTGGAAGCTGAGTCTCTGCTAGGCACTTGGATAAGCAGAACCAGATGAGTTGCTTTCATTGAGGATAAAACATGCACACAAATAAATTATAGTGCAGATTATGATATGCACTAGAAAAATCTGTGATCTGTGCTCCGTAAGAAAGACCACAGCAAATGTTGAGCATGGAAAACAGAACACTAGTCTCCATATAACATAGCCTTTCACTCACCTTACAAGTCTTTGTTAACTATTATGGCAGCACTGTCAGAATAATCACAGCTCCCTGTATTTGCTCCCCTTCTCGGTATTATCTTGGTGCACCTACTGATCAAACCCTCCATCTCTTAAACCTGGGCTGTCCTTGTTACATGCACTGATCAACAGACTTTAGTGACAGTAATTTTACACAGTAAGTCCTCATCTAACATCATGCATAGTTTCTTAGAAGCACAAAGATTCTTGTATGCACAAAGATGATAATGAAAACAGGTCCTTGAATGACATCCTTTAGTTCAACATGGTCAGGATTTTTTTTCTCATCAGTGTTATAAGGAAATTATTCAAGAGTCTGTTGTATAAATAGGCTAAGAGACTTTGCAGCTTTCACTTTATCTAAGAACACAACTGACACCATTTAAGAGACTCAAGATACTGTGCTGGATGGGCCACAGCTAATGGATAGACTTGTCTACCTGGGATCATCCAGCCCCATAGAGCCTCCAGATGCTCTATGATAGAAAGATAAAGGATAATAAAGGGTTAAAGGGTGACATGTATGATTGGGGGATAAAGGGAAAAGCTGCTATTTTAGAAAAATAAATGCTTTGAATGATAAAATATGAGAGTGTTCTAGAAAAAAGTTTCCATACTTGATGTGACCCTCCACCAGCCACCAGGTATCAGCTGATTTGTTCTAGATCCTCTAACTGCATTAAAATCCACTTATAGAATCATGAAAGAAACTTTAAAAGTCAGTCTGTCCTGTCTCCTCACATAAACAAACCTAGGTATTATGTTGGCTATAATTTACTTATATCAAATGTATTGATAATATGTATACTATTATATTAATAGAATAATATTTTATGTATTATACATGATTACAATTTGTATTTCAGACTAGAAAGTTTGATATACATGTATATTAAATCTGGAGACCATTAGTTAACACTTTAAGTAACCTAATAAGAAATAGATGCTCTAAAAATTAGTTAGTACCTGAGAAATTCAAATCAGTAATCCACATCCCAGTAGAAATTATTGCAAGCATTTCAACTATTTTTACCTCTAGTTAGTCAGCACTATAACTATAACAGTTAACTAGGATTAGATGCTAGATGTGGTTTCCATGAGTGAAATGAGTGGTGTCAAGATCTAGGATGTAAATATTATGTTGTACAGGCACCTGCATGCTTGTGTAGCCAAGATACAAAATTCAATGAATCTAGCAACCAAATTATTTGGAGCAGTTATGAACTAGGACCTAGTTAGTCCTTTTCTCTCCCTTCAGTGCAGGATCCTGTCACTTGGTTCTGACTAGCATGTTAGATGAACGCTTCTGCTAGAATACAGGTTTATTGGGACTTCAAGTAGTAGGACTGGTTTTGCCTGTTTGCTTATAAGTATTTCATCATGTAACAGATTTCAGTCAGAGACTTATTACTTTGTAGTACTGTTTAGGGAAGGAACATGTGGCCCTTCTCTTACTACTGGAAGAACTCATCAGGCAATAACAACAACCTCTGAAACAACCTCTGAATAATAAACAAACAAACAAACAAACAAACAAGTAAATAAATGACAAATGAGCAAATTGACTTTGGTTATTTTGCAACAGATGAATAACCTAAAATCACAGGACAACTGAATCACTGGGAAAGGGGAAAAGTAAAGAGCAAAGAAGGGAGGAGTTTGGTGGTCTATTATTGGTCTATTATTATTAATATTATTATTGGGGATTATTGCTGATCTGGTAGTCAATATGATATGGTAACATACACCTACAGAGGTGTGTATCTATAGCCCTAAATGCACTGTTGTCAAACAATATTATATCAATTTTTAAAAGTTACAAAATAAACAAAAATTTAAAGACTATGTGTGAAAAAACTCATTTTGTCATGTTACATTTTAAACAATTTGGACCCAAGTTAGCAAACAGAAGCCAATGTAAGCAATGAGTTGTTTTAAGAAGTTCAGCTAAGTGCCATATGGAGAATGGGTTAAGAAGAGAAACACTGGAGACAGAGACACCAGTGAGGAGATTGTTATTATTATATAAGGCAACAGTCAGAGGACCAGCATGATACAATGGAACTGGGTACAGATATCAGGAAAATCCTCCATCAGAGGCTGGTTTGCTACCTATCAGTCATATAACTATGGGGAGGCCACTGTCTTTGCTCAGATTCAACTTTCCCCAAATGAAATAATGATTAAATGAGATGGTATAAAGCCTGGTGTGATGTTGTGCACCTGTAATCCCAGCTACCTGGGAGGCTGAGGCTAGGGACCACTTGAGTCCTCAGATTTGAGACAACCTTGGACAACATAGTGAGATCTAGTCTCTTTAAAAAATGATATGGTATAAAACCCTAAACTCACTGACTGGCATGCAATTAACACTAAAAAAATACTGATGCCTATCCTTACCCTTAAACCATAAGATGGTACGATGGTATGGATGCAAAAGAACAGTCAATCTAGGGCCTTACCTCTTACCTGTCACCAAATGTTAGAAATAGTTAAGCTGTAGTTTGCTGGAATGCTCTTGTTCCTCTTGTTCAACAAGATCATTTCAAATAACAAATCTAAGTAGAGTGCTTGGGTATATCCTAAGAGCAAAGAGGATAAAGAAATAAAGATGTTGTCTCCCTTCAGGTAACTTTCAGGCTTTTCTTTATGTTTATTAATGCTTTAATTGTCCTCTAAACTTCACTAGATTTCCAAACACGATGACATCAGACTCAAGTAATACGTAAGAATGATCTGATATACCCAGGCACTAGACTAGACCCTTTATTCATTATTTAATCATCAACAAGCCTACACTTTATAGATGGAAATGAAGAATCAGAGAAGGAAAGACAGTTGTTATTTGGGGTCACAAAGCTAACTAACAGCTTAGCTAGTATTTGGATCTGGCTCTTCTTCCCCCAAGTTCAATACTCTTGCCACTGTTCCACAATTTTTCTTTTCTGTATTTACAAATGCATAACCTTGTTATTTTATTAAAATCCAGGTATCAACTCTGTTAGAATGTTTCTAGGAGACTGTTAGCTATGTCTTCCAATATAAGGATTTGATCAATTAACCCTTTATTGGATGTATAATTTATAAATATCTTCTCACATCTAATAGGTTGCTTTATTACTTTCATGATGGTTTTCTTTGCTCTGCAGAAGCTTTTCAGTTAGATGTAGTTCCACTTGTTTATTTTTTATTATTGAATTTAATTTTTTTCTTGATTGAGCATATATATATATACACACACATACATATATGTATATATGGGACATTATTGTTTACCCCAAGGCTCTCCCACCACCCTGTCACCCACAAACCATCTTTATCCCTTGTGCCTCCCCCATCCCCCACCTTTATCCTCCTCTCCCTCTTCTGTTCTATGCCTCAGTTCTGTTGACCATTTTATATTTTTCTTATTCATTTGTTTCTTTGTTTTCCCTGTAGTCCTCATATAAATGACACCATCCTGTATTTCTCTTTTTCTTTCTGGCTTATTTCTGTTAACATGATTCCTTCTAGATCTGACTATAGCAAATGACATTAAGTTTGTCTTCTTTGATTGATGAATAATATTCCATTGTGCAGACATACCATGTCTTTTTCAGTCATTCTTCAGTTTTGTGTCATTTGGGTTGTTTCCATATTCTGGCAATTGTAAATAGTGCTGCGATAAACATCCGGGCACATGTGATCCGGGCACATGTGTCTTTTTTAATTAGTGTTTTTGTGTCCTTTGGGTAGATTCCCAGTAGTGGGATTGCTGGGTCAAATGCTAGTTCCACTTTCCACTTGTTTATTTTTGCTTGTTGTTGGATCAAATCTACAATATTTTTGTTAGGAATAATGTTCAAGAGCCTACTGCCTATGTTTTCTTCTATGTATTTTATGACTTTGGGTCTTACATTTAAGTCTTTATTCATTTTGGGTTAATTTTTGTGTATGACATATGAAAGTGGTCTCCTTTTATTATTTTACATATGACTTTCCAGTTTCCCCAACATCATTTATTAGAGATACTTTCCTTTCTCATCAGGTGTTCTTGGTTCCTTTGTTACATGAATTTATTTCTTTAGTTGAAGAAATTTTTAAAGAGAAGGCTAAAATGAATGAGAGCATCACCAAGATATGGCATGATTGTTTTTTTTTTTTTGTTTTTTTTTTTTTTTTGAGACTAGGTCTTGCTATTTTTGCCTGTGGAACCGCAGGCTCTTGTTGCTTGGGGTACCACAGACTCAAGCAATCCCCAGCCTCAGCTTCCCAGGTAGCTGGGATGACAGGCGCGCGCCACCACGCCCAGCTATTTTTTTGGAACTAGGTCTCGCTACAGGCCCCAGGCAGAACTCGAACTGCGATCTCTAGCCCCGGCCGCTTCATAGGCTGAAGCTTACAAGCACGAGCCACCGTGCCCGGCCTTGGCATGATTGTTAAATGTAATAAGTAAATAATATGAAAAGGGTTTTGATTGGATTTTGAGACTTGGTGTTCTAAATTCTTTAACTCATAAGTTAATGAACATGAAATATGAACTAGCTCTAAAAAGGAGGCACTGTAGCTTAGTGGTTACATACATATGTGGGCTCTGGAGTTAGAATTCCTGGACTCAAATCCTTTCACTTCAGTTGTATATTTAACTCCTCGGTGCCTTACTTTCTTTACTGATAAACAGGAAATAATGAGGATAGAGTTATTGAAGATTATGTAGATAATATTTAATTACTTATTTTATAAGTTAATATATCATTCAGAATAGTACTGGCTCATAACAAGCATTATGAAAATGTTTTCAATCTTCAGTACCTACTTTGGTAGATTCAAAACACCAAAATGCAGAGACAATGATACAAATTTAATTTTTTTTGTTTAAAATACCCCCACCCACTCCTTACACATTCACTCAGCCCAAAGTTTGCAAATATTTTCCCTATATAACTTGGCGATTCAAGCACATTCACACAGTTGTGCATATTCCTGTGTAGATAGGGAGGAATTAACTTGAGTTAGCTACCTGGCAAGTAGAAAATAACTCTTTCAGTCAGGTAGCTGGAAACCCCATGGATGAACCAGGCAGAAATACTTCTGGCCCAGTTCTAGCTTGTGGGAGAAAGAAAAAAGAAAACCTCACAAAATATCCTAGAAGACCAGAAATACCAAGAACTCCAGGGAAGGTGACTTCTATAGGGAAGGATTCACATCTTTCCTGAAATTTGGGTCCCTAGAACCTAGAAAATTTGGAACTAGACTATATTTGACAGTCTCAGAATAGTATCGTTAAAGAAAAAAGGCAGTTTGAACATGGATGTTTATATCTTTTCCTTCTTGGAGTCCTACAAAAAACGAGAGCAAGTGAGCAAAACCAGAATAAACCCACAAGGATAAAGAGTGGGAGAGGAGGCACCAGAGAATGAGTAGATAGAAAACCAAGTGGAAAAATTAGCAGAGCTGAGAAAGCCGCACACGCAGTATCTGCAGAGGTGGTGCAAATGAGAAGCAAGTCATTTCCTGCCACAGAATCCCAGCTTAGCTCAGGCACAACAGAATCCAGAAACTCAGGCAGAAAGACCTGAGGAAAATAATGAGTGGAGGACGAGACCCTCAGGTGAAAGCCTTGCTAAGTCTCTAAGTTTCCATCAGCTTCCAGGCTCCCTTAACTGGTCACATGGAAACTCCCTGACTGGATTATAAAGGTTCAGCCTATGGAGCAATTGAGCAAGAGAGGAGTCTTTCAAGAAAAAGGAAAATTCATTGGAAGTTTATTTGCTAAATGAAGACATCACCTCCATTCTGTCCACTCAGTTTCTTTATTTGGTAACTCAGTTTCTCTAGAGAAAGTGAACAACTCTGGAGAAAATTTCTGATGTTTTAGTTCTACCATGAAAGTCACCAAACAACCACCTCTACACATGGACACAAAACTCCAATCAATCTTTCAATAACTGTCTCTTTATGTGAATGGACAAAAATGGGCTTCCAGACATTTTCAGGACAACCTCCAGAATAAATGAGAGAGACAAAAACGAGAGGAGGCTAATATAACACTAGCCCCCCCCCCCTTAGTTTCTGTGTTTCATGTACTATACTCTCTTTCTGCCTCCTTGGCCATTCCTTCTCAGTCTCTATTGCTGGATCTTCCTTATTTCCATGACTTCTAAATGTGATAGTGTCGATAACCATACCTAAGTCAGATCTCTTCTCTCCCCATCCACACTGACTCCTCACTCCTTAAGTGGCCTCAATGTCTTTTGGCTTTTAATGTCCTCTTCATACTGTTGACTTCCAAGTGTCAAGCTCTGGAAACTCTAGAGCAACCCACCCTGGCTCCACACTGCATATTGCTATGCTCGCTCAGCCTCTTCACCTAATAGGCCCTTCAGACTAATGTGTTCCACCATAAGGAATGGAAACAGCAATGTGGAACAAATGTTAGAATAGAGGAGAAAGCCAATATGAATGAGGTGGTACGAATCCTTGTGATCACACAGGTCTGGAGAAAAGGAGACAACCACCTCCATCGCGTAAGTTCCACAGCAAAGGAGTCAGAATAGCAGCACGATGCAACTGACCTCAACTGAACAGCAAGAGTTTCAGACATGATTGAACTAACTGTTCACTATGAAGGTGGGTGCCTTCATAGTGAACAGTTAGTCCAATCATGTCTGAAAACTAAGCAGTATGACTGAGAAGTACCAGGAGTACAGTCCTTCACCCAGGAAAAAAACATTACACCAGTAAAGGGAATAGATCAATGGCCAAACACCAACCCGTGACTTGCAATGAAAGGGAGGCAGGAGCTACTGGAGGGGGTGTGGGGGGAAAGAAAAAATGATAAAATGATGGGTCATAACTATACAAATATGACTGAACCTGTATCAAGAAAATAAAATTTACAAAAAGAAACAAATTAGAAATGAGTAACAAATGAAGACAGGTAATCCAAATAGTCTTTCTTCAGAAACATCTTTAAAGAAATGTTTTGATCAACTAGGCTCCAAGCCCTAGAGATTTGCTCATTTATATGAAATAAAAGTTGGAAATATATTTCCTTAAAAAAATGAAATTAATGTGTTCCAAACCCTTAGGCCCTGACAACAAGGTGGTGCTTACCACAGGGAAAGGAGATAGGAAGGGATACTTAGAAGGGGCTAAGAATTGGTGCTGAAAGATGACTGGATATTTGGTGGTGGGTGCAGAGGCCTCTGCAGTTGCTGAGGTGAGAGAATGTACTCCTGGAACATAAACTATACTAGTTTGTAAACTAGCATCACCTCAATTAAAAAAAAGACCTAATGTGTTCCAAATATTCTAATGATCTTTCCCTCCCAAGAATCTACACCTGCCAGGTATGGGTGGTCGCACCTATAGTCCATGCATTGGTAGGCAAGAGGTCAGGGATCACTTGAGTTTGTGGGTTCAAGACTACCCTGGGCAACATAGCAAGACTTGGTCTCAAAAAGCAGCTGGGTGCAGTGGTGGGCGCCTGTACTCCCACCTACCTAGGAGGCTGAGGCTGGGGATTGCTTGAGTCTCTGGAGTCGGGATTACCCCGGGCAACATAGCAAGACCTAGTTTCAAAAAAAAAAAAAAAGAATCTACACCTGCCAAAGTCTTCCCCATCATAATAAGTTAAATAAACATTAGTAAATGTCTTTCCAAGTTGCTCATGTTAGTTTCTCCAAAACTAACAAAACTATGCTTTTGGGTTTCTCCAAACGCATCCTTACTGAGATGAAAATTCAAATATAAGTAGTTTATTTTAGTGAAATGGGGCCACTAGAAGGAGAGCAGGGAAGTAAGCAATGTAGCACAAGAGACAGCGAATAAGGATGTGTGGTTAATCCAGTTGGCACTGACTAGTGCTGAATCTTGTGAATCTTGTGGGTAACTCTCAGCGGCATCAGAACTGCCCCAACCAAGGGACGGGTAACTCCTGAGAATATCTGAATGAGGGTTCCTTAGGCTAATTTCACACTACTCCGGTCTAAGAACTGTTAAAGTGACTTTCCTTTTACACTGGAAAGGCCTCAGGCACAGAAAAGCAGGTTGCTAATAACGCTGAAATCTTGAAATATCCTTGGTGCCTCTCCTTTTCTCATGCTCTGTAGTCAGCAAATTCTGTCTGCAAACATATCCAGAGTCTGCAGCCATCACCTTCACTGGGCTATCAGCACACACCTGGATCCTGGGAATGGCCGCTGTTGTGAGGTTTCCTATTGCTACCATTCCTCCTGGATTCCTTTCCTTGTTCAGTCGTGTTTCCTGTGTAAGTTATGTTCCCAGTTACCCTCACAAAATACCAAAAACGAAGTGACTTAAATCAGCACAGTTATTATTTTACAGCTCTGGAGGCTAGAAATATGAGATCCAGATGTCAAGGGCCCCTGCTCCTTCTGACACCTGTAGAGAATCGCCCTTGCTGCTCCCTAGCTTCTGAGGGTTTGCAGGCAATTTTAATCAATATTTAAATTAATTAATATTTAATATTTAATTTGATTGATATTTAATATTTAATTTAATTGATATTTAATTAATATTTAATGAATTTATTCTAATTAATTAATTAAACTTGCTTTGTATTCTTTTCCAGGTTGGTTCCTAAGGATATGCTCCATGAGAGGGAGGGATGGGCACAAGAGGTTAAGATGGTTCACAGGTGATAAGGTGGTGGGAGAACCTAGGGGTAGACAATGATGTGAAAAATATATATACTATATATGTACAATCAATTTTAAAAAATAAAATTATATAAAAAAGAGGATATACTCCATGAAAAGAAGTGTGGGGCTTAATAAACAAAGGTCCAACATAGGAAAGGGTAACAAGAGTCCCAGAATAACCACTGTGTGGCAGACAAAGGCAGGAGTTTCAGACAGGGGCAGGCAGAGACCTGCAAGGAAGATGCCTCCTAGAAAAGATGAAATTCATCGACATCTGATGTGCTTGCCCAAGAAAGAGTAGTATTAAGAAGTATTTTTTAATACTGAGGTACACGAAATGCCACTGAATTGTTCACTTTAAAAAGACTAATTTTTATCCATTAATTTTTGTACAGGGTGTGAGGGTGTTAACCTGGTCCATTTTTTTTACAAGTTTTGATCCAGTTTTCCCAGCACCATTTACTGAAGAGGCTATCCTTGTTCCAGGGTATGTTTTTTGCCCCTTTGTCAAAGATTAATTGACTGTATATGTGTGGTTTTATTTCTGGATATTCAATTCTGATCCATTGGTCTGTTTGTCTGTTTTTGTACCAGTACCATGCTGTTTTAAGTTTTATGGCTTTGTAGTACAGTTTGAAGTCTGGAATAGTAATACCTCCGTTCTCTCTTCTGTTTTTTCAAAAGGGTTTTGGCTATTTGCGGTCTTTTGTTGTTCCATATGAATTTCAGTAATTTTTGTTCTATCTCTTTAAAATATGTCATTGGGATCTTTATTGGAATTGCATTGAATCTGTAGATGGCCTTTGGTAGTATAGCCATTTTGATAATGTTGATTTTTCCGATCCATGAACAGGGAATGTCTTTCCATTTTTTTACATCATCTTCTATTTCTTTTAAGAATGTTTTATAGTTTTCTTTGTATAGGTCTTTTATGTCTTTTGTTAGGTTAATTCCCAAGTATTTGATTGTCTTTGGTGCAATGGTAAATGGGGTGTTTTTTCTAATTTCTTCTTCTTCTGATTGATTCTTTGCATATATGAATGCTGTTGATTTTTGTGTGTTGATTTTGTATCCAGCTACCAAATCGGTTTATTATTTCAATCAGTTTTTCTGTTGATTTTTCTGGGTTCTCTACATAGAGAATCATATCATCCGCGTATAATGATAACTTTATTTCTTCGTTCCCTGTTCGGATTCCTTTTATGTCTTTCTCTTGTCTTATTATTTTTATTTTATTTTATTTTTTTTTGAAACTAGGTCTCGCTATTTTTACCCATGGAACCTCAGGCTCTTGTTGCCCGGGGTACCACAGACTCAAGCAATCCCCAGCCTCAGCTTCCCAGGTAGCTGAGATGACAGGTGTGCACCACCACGCCCAGCTAGTTTTTGGAACTAGGTCTCGCTATGGGCCCCAGGCAGGACTCGAACCGCAATCTCTAGCCCCGGCCGTTTCATAGGCTGAAGCTTACAGGCATGAGCCACCATGCCCAGCTTCTCTTGTCTTATTGCCCTAACTAGGACTTCCAGAACTATGTTGAAAAGGAGTGGAGAGAGTGGGCACCCTTGCCTGGTTCTGGACCTTAATTGGAATAGTTTCAGTTTTTCCCCATTGAGGATGACATTTGCTGTGGGTCTGTCGTATATAGCTTTTATTATGTTTAGGTATGTTCCTTTTATACCAGTTTTTTCCAGGGCTTTCATCATGAAAGGATGCTGAACTTTATCGAATGCTTTTTCCGCATTTATTGATATGATCATATGGTTTTTGTTCTTCTCTTTGTTTTTTTTTATTCATTTTATTGATTTATCACAATTGTGAATTAATTGATCCCTCCTCCTCCCTCCATATCCCCCCTCTGTATCCCCCTTCCTCCTCCCTCCATATCCCTCTTCTGTATCCCCCCTTCAGTCACTCCTCCCATTTTTCTGCAAATTGTTGTTTGGTTAAGTTGATGTTTAGTTGTTGGTTGTTTGGCCTGTT
>PVHY01019293.1:16958-27847 GCA_004024945.1 Uropsilus gracilis
CCAAAGGAGACCTCAATGTGGGTACAAAAGGACACCTGTGCTCGGATGTTTATTGCAGCACTATTTATAATTGCAAGAACATGGAAACAACCCAAATGCCCCAGAACAGATGAGTGGATGAAAAAGATGTGGTACATATACACAATGGAGTATTACTCATCAATTAAAAATGACAAATTTGATGAATTTATAGACACCTAGATGTACCTGGAAGAAATCATTCTAGCAGAAACAAGCCAGATAGAAAGGGACAGAAACCAAATGGTTTCACTAATATATGGTCAACCAAATGAAACCACACAAGGGGAGAGAGGGGACCAGCTGGAGCGGGCGGGGACGGGAGGTGATGGTGTTGGGTGACCCCCAGGGACTGAAATGATGTAAAAAAATAATAATAATAAAGCAGATATTGGTTAAAAAAAATGATGAAGCCAGGCACGGTGGCTCATGCCTGTAAGCGTTAGCCTATGAGGCGGCTGGGACTGGGGATTGTGGTTCGAGTGAGACCTTAGTCCCAAAAAATAGCTGGGCATGGTGGCGCGCACCTGTAATCCCAGCTAACTGGGAACCTGAGGCTGGGGATTGCTTGAGTCTGTGGTACCACGGGCAATGGGAACCTGCGGTTCCACGGGCAAAAATAGCAAGACCTAGTCTCCAAAAAAAAAAAAAAAAGTTCAGAGAAAGAAAACAGAGTGAAACTTGTAGGAGCTGAGGGGTGAGGTAGGGAGTTACTGTTTGATGGGCCCGGAGTTTCAGCAGGGAAGATGAAAAGGCCTGAAGATGGATGAGATGATGGTCACAACAGTGTGAATTACTTAACACTGTAGATCCAACACTTACACCATGGTTAAAAAGGTAAATTTATCTTGGGTATATTTTCCCAAAATTTAAAAGATGTGACTTTTGAATAGTATTTGCAAATCGGCTCTCATTTCCCAGTCAGTAACCACTTGCAATGGCTTCTTACATAGCCTTCCTTTTGCAAATATGAAAATATGAATACATAATCTTTCCTTTTATTCCCCCCACAAAATGTTAGATCACTATATATACTGTTCTGCATCCTTAAAAGAACTCTTTAAAGCACTTTGCTATGTGGGGTTTTTTTTTTGTTTGGTTTTTTTGTTTCTGGGTATTTTTTTTTTTTTTTGTCAAACTCTTCCCACACTCCATTACCTGGGAGGTAATGAAGAAACCAGAGGCCTGGGGGATAAGGCATCTCTTGGGATGGCATTAACCTTATGTCTGTAGCCTCCCAGGCCACAAGCTGCCACTCAACCCCATCCTTAGCTCATACCTTCTTCTGGCCAAAATCAATAAGGTTCTGCAGGTCCAAGTCATCTCGGTAGTGCACAATGGCATTATTGATGATCTCACTCACTTTCCCTCGAGCCTGCCAGAGAAATGAGTAGGGAATCACAACACAGGACTAACCCTTCCCGTGGTCCTCCCTGCAGTGATAACAGTAGACAGAGGTCATGCTTCTTTAAGTCAGTCATGAAATCAGAACCTCATGTAAGGGGTAGAAAATGGCTAGCTCCAGAGTCCACCCACCCCCGATACCAGTGGGTGGAGAAATGCTGAACCTACAGCTGCCACTTCTGAGAGCCACTTTGCAAGATAATCCTTTGTCTTTCTGAACACTATTACCACAGAATTCTTGTTACTAATGTGTTAGTTTTTTATTTGAGGAGTTTACTGAGCTGCACGCTGACCTCTAGTGGGTATAAGAGAACTGCATCTCTTCAGAATCAATACAGCTTGTATCATTTTAGGTTTTCTGAATTAACACAGTGGCTCTCAATATCATGGGTTAGGCCATGCACTCTTCCTTCCTACCCATAGTCCTCTATTCTGCATAGACACTCATTTGCCCTTTGGGACCAGATCTCTGATTCTTAATTAAAAGAACTCTACTGAATGACTGACCACTTCCAGATATGCAAGCATTGCCCAAAACCTTGCTTACTTTCCCCCTTCCTTCCTTTTGTTTCTGCCAATAAATAACTTTTAAAAGGAAGAAAAGACTCTTCATGTTGTCTATGGTTCACTTGATAACTGTTTCCCTCAATCATTTGCCATTAACACCTGCAGATTATTTTAACTTTATATTCATGACGTTCCCTTGCCTGATGGCCTCTCAGACTGTTAGAGGAAAACACCTTAGAATAATGAGGTCTTCTTTAAATATGGTGACTTTAGCATGTTTATCACAGGGACAGATTTCGTATGTCCTGCTGGTAGACAGCTCTGTTATTTATATTTTTCTTCACCAGACAGGGCTGATTTATTGAACTAGGGAAGTTCACCTGTCTTGTTCATGTACAACCAATGGGACATGCCGCCTGATGGAACAACCCATACATGGACCACCGGTGGCACATGCTGGCATGAACATGTTAAAGACCTTTCATTCATCCCAGAGGAGGCCCTTTCAAAGGCTGATGTTTCTCAGGGGGAAGGAGTGCTATGGTTAATCAGTCAGGTAAAACACAGGCGGAACCTTCTCTTCCTCCCTCTGGTTCACACCTGAGGTCCCCTGGCCCCCAACGCTACCTTGTCTGAGAAGACGAAGCCCAGGACCCCAGCAGCCAACTGCAGCAGGAACACGATGGTGAGGCAGAGTGAGAACTGCAGAAAGCAGGCAGGAAAAGGAGATAATCTGTTACCATCTGAGCAGAAGCCCCTCCCCAAGGTCATGAGGAGGATGAGGTGGGCCAAGGGATGCTCTTCCCAGATGACCCCCAAACACAAGATAGAGGCCACTGCCTCTGAGACACTGTCTTGGGAGGAGACTCAGTGCTGGGTTATGTGGGCTGAGCTCTGCAGCTCCCCACCCACAGACTGAGGGTGGGGTGGGGCGAGAACTGGAAGGTTGTACTCAGGAGGTGGGGAGGCATGGAAGGAGGGGCCAGGGTCTCTCTGGCAGGGCCCCTGATCACTCACAGTCTGCAGGAGGCAGATGTTCTCACGAAGGGATCCGATACAGCCGCAGAAGGTGAGCAGGAACATGAGGACGCCCACCACGATCAGCAGGATAGCAGGATCCACTGCCAGGCAGGCCAAGGCTGCTTCTGGGGGAGGGGTCTGTCTCAGTCTGATCCTGGCGTCAACTGAGTGTGGACCCAGGGGTGGGTGGGGTGCCTTTCCCTGGCGGGGCAATCTCCAGTATGGTCGGAGGTAGTTATGGGGAGGCAGTACTGTCCTCCTATGAGGAGAACAAAAAGGACCCAGAAGAGTGGCGTGGTATTTAATTTGAGGAACCATAAATAAGAGCCTTTATTACTGGGCTAAAGAGAGGAGGAAGCACTTTCACTCCAGAAAAGAATTAGATTAGCAGTAGGTTTGCCAGCTTCGTAGATTTTGTTTCCTGGAGACTTTGCATGTTGAAATGGGAATAGAGTTTGAGTTACTTGAGGACAGGGCGAGTGAGGGACCGAAGCCTCTCACTGCTCCCAGAGGCCTCTCATGCTAAGGTGTAAGCACATGTTGGGAGATTTGTGGGAGTTCAGGGAAATGCAGGAGAAATGCCTGGGTAGCTGGATATCTTGGAGCAGGATCCTGAGATTTGGCTAGAGGGCACCTGCCCCCTTGATCTTGCAGAGGTGGACCGGGGTTTAAAGAAGGAAGACTGGGGTTTGAAGGAAGGAGCAGGAGTTGTGGAGCTCACCTGCATGCTTCATTAGCCGAGCGTACACGCCCACTGCCACCATCACCATGGAAATCACCTGTGGAGATGGAATGAGCCACAACCTGAGATTTTTGCAACCAGAGAGCCCTGATCACCATAAGCAACTGTAACGCAGAGCAGGAGAAGACTTTTCCAGGACCTGTAGCTGGAACTCTTTCTCCTTCCACGGACACTGTGGATAGTATCTGTCAGTGCTTCACCAAATTTTCACCAAGATAATCTTATTTGAAGGGGCTGCAGCTCCGTGGCAGAACTGTAAACCATGAGAAAGGAGAGGAGCTGGACAAACCATCTGCTGGAGTCTGTCCCACCAGGGAACCTCTCTACTGTCAATGGCTTAAAGTTGGGTTCCCAATGCCAGAGGCCATTACTATAGGGCTCAGAAGCAGCACCATGAGACAGACACCAGCAAGGAAGAGGTAGCCAGCATGAAAGAGAAGGCATAAATCCCACACGGGTTTAGAGGGAAGGAGACTGTCAATTTCACCACAGGAAGCGCCACAATAGAACAACACCACACACATGCCCTCCAAGAGGCCCCTGACGTGCTCGGACTGGCTATCTGCCTCAAAGTTAACCCTAGAAACTTAAGCAGCATGGACTGCCAAGTCCCAAAAGTGCAGGTCCTCACCCAGGAAAAGGACACTGTACCAGAAAAGGAAGAGACCAATGGGCCAAACATTGACCAAAGACATGCAGAGAGAGGGGAGTTGGAGTAACCAGAGTGGGGTCAAGGTGGGGAGAGAGGGAGGAGGGTGGACCATACATAAGGGGATCAATAACTATACAAATATGACTGAGGTTGTAAGAAAATAACAATTTTTATTTATTATTTAGTTTTTATTTATTTTGCCCAGGGAACTACAGGCTCACGTTGCCCAGGGTACCACGGACTCAAGCGATTCCCAGCCTCAGCTTCCCAGGTAGCTAGGATTACAGGCATGTGCCCCCATACCCAGCTATTTTTTGAGACTAGGTGTTGCTATGTTGCCCCGGGCAGATCTCAAATCCGAGGACTCAAGTGATTCCTAGCCTCAGCCTCGCTCCATATGCTGCGATTAAAGGCACGAACTACCATGCCTGGCCCCAAATTTTTTTAAAAAGATAATCTCATTTGATTTTCATAGTTATCTTGTGAGACAGCTATTATTCCCATTTTACAGATGAAGAAATTAAAGCAGAACATGGACTTAGGAGCCAGTCAAATCTGAACCTGTGCTGGACCAATCTGAGCCTCAGTATCTGTACCTGATGATGAGAATTAAAAACGTGCATTTCTTAAGATTTCTATGAAAATCAAGTGAAATAATGACTGGAAAGCATTTAGCACAACACCTGACAATAACTACCAACCATCATTGAGAAGTGCCCAACATCATATAGACAATGGAAAGTTCTGGTTTCTACTCCATGTCCATCAGAGGGCAGGTCTGAAACCTAAAGCAGCCTCAGCAGACACTCTCCCAGCGCTCCAAGCTTCCTGAAGGGTGGTGTGGTGTCACATGCCAGGAAGAAAGGCCATCCCCATGGGAAGCAGGAGGGTACATGTGCCAAGGGTCAGAAATGCCTCGGCAAAAGCAGTTTTATCTTTTCAACCCCAACCCCAGTGAGGAGGGATCAAGGAGTTTAGGCCTCTCAAACTTCCTGGCTACCTGAGAGAACAAACCCCTGTGAGACTACTGGGGCTCCCAAACGGCCTTCTGTGCTCCACCTGCCCCCAGACCTCCAGGAGCGCAGGACAGTCCTGTGTGCACATCTCTGAGCCACCCTTTTTTTGTTCCTAGTCCCCAGGCTGGTGCTAAGCAGCAGCTGGCTGTCACCATGGCAATGGATGGGGCCAAGCTCTGGCTGGAGGGAGTTCTCAGCAGCAGGGACTTGATCAACTCAGTGGGGAAGAAGATGCCTGGCTAGACTCCACTATCCTGCAAGACAGAAGCCAGCTGGAAGGGGTCACTGTGGAGTGTTAGTAGGAGAAGGGGGCTGAGTACCAGGCATCAGGATGGGTCAGACTAGTCATTCAGTAGACTTTGGGGGGGTTTCTTTTTGGGGCTTCCTTTACTAAGGCCCTCTGCCACCTGATGTGTTCAGCAGTGAACAGGGACCCCTCACTAAAATCATGTCTTTGAGGATCCTTCTTGACCCACCCAATCATTTTACACCACCTTTGACCCAGGGCCCGTGGAGAGAGGATGCAGCTTATGGGGCTGCAGGGCAGCTAGTTTCTTGTCCAGAGCACAACCCAGCTTGGAGCAAGGGCAAGGAGGCAGCGAAGCCACATGACAGCTATGCCAGTCATCCCCCAAGCCTGCCAGAGTGAATCAAGCATCTCTGTCTGCCCTTTAAAACCCACCACAGTCAATTACAGTTCTGAATATCACTTCACTGAATCATTAAAAAATATGTATCTGCTCTTTATTTTTACTCCCAGGCTTCTTGCTGTTTTTCCACATTACATTTTGACCAGGGTGGATAGCCTTCCATAAAGATGATTAAATCAAGAAAGGGAAAGTAAAGAAACGCCATGCATTTCTTAATGAAGAAAATACAGGGTAATTTACTTTCATTTGTGGGCCTGTAATTACAGCTGCTGCCCATCTTTAACTGTGGCAAGCAGTGTCCTCTCAAAGAGGACACTGATGTGAGACGTGTCGTTAGGTGGTTCTCTCTGTGAACATCACAGACCTAACAGCACCTCCAATGATGTAGTTGGGTCAGTCTTTCTCTCACCATCACTTACAAATGTCTTGCTGTGCCGGCACAGTGGCTCGTTCCTGTAAGCTTCATCCTATGAAGCGGCAGGAGCTAGGGATCGCGGTTCGAGTCCCGCCTGGGGCCCATAGTGAGACCTAGTTCCAAAAAAAACAGCTGGGCATGGTGGCGCGTGCCTGTCATCCCAGCTACCTGGGAAGCTGAGGCTGGGGATTGCTTGAGTCTGTGGTACCCCAGGCAACGAGAGCCTGCGGTCCCACAGGCAAAAAATAGCGAGACCTAGTCTCAAAAAACAAACAAACAAACAAACAAAAAAACCAAATGTCTTGCTTTGGTTGCAATCATCCAGGTGTTGACAGGGATGAGCTTCTGTGCCTGGTCTTCAAACCAGGTCCTTAGAAGTTTCTCCTTGCCCACTAGAGGCCCTTCTTGAATTCTGGTTAGTCCCGTTGCTTTCAGTGCAGCAAATCCTTGAACAATTCTGTCATTTTGTTTTTATTCAAGACTGTAGCTATGGTGGCAAGCAAAAACCATCACTGATTTTCCACTTGCATGGTCCTTAATCACTCTAATTTCATTTCCAAGTCACTTGACATGGCCTCTTACTGGCAACATCAGCGATGGATTTTGTACACTGAGAGGCCACGATGAACAAAACAACACGAGATTAAATCAAGCACAAGGGGAAATGATGCTATCAGGAGATATGGTAAATATGAGCTGCATGAGGCAGCTGCCAGAGTAAAATGCTCCCATGTTCCTACAGCCACCATGTCACTGGGACATAGGGATTTTGGGAGCACCATTATATAAGTGGACTGACACTGACCGAAATATTATTAGGTGGCACAAGACTAGAAAGCACAGGTACCTTGTGAGAGGGGGCATGCGGATCAGAGTCAAAGAAGGTAGTATGACAATGGAAGCGGAGATTGGATGATGTGGAATGCTGGCCTGGGAATTCAGGCAGCCTCTAAAAGCTGGAGAAGGTCAGGAAATGGCTCTCTCCTGGAGCATCTGGAAGGAATGCAAGCAACCCTGCTGATGTCCTGATTTTAGTCCAGTGAGACCCACTTGGATTGCTGACCTCCAGAACTGTAGAAAATTAACATGGGTTGTTTTTTGTTTGTTTGTTTGTTTTGAGACTAGGTCTCGCTATTTTTGCCTGTGGAACTGCAGGCTCTTGTTGCCCGTGTGCCACAGACTCAAGCAATCAATCCCCATCCTCAGCTTCCCAGGTAGCTGGGATTACAGGCGCACACCACCACGCCCAGCTATTTTTTGGAACTAGGTCTCGCTACGGGCCCCAGGCGGGACTCGAACCACGATCCCTAGCCCCGGCCGCTTCACAGGCTGAAACTTAAGGTACGAGCCACCGTGCCCGGCAAACATGGGTTGTTTTAAGCCATTAAAACTATGATAATTGATACAACAGCAATAGGAAACAAATATGCTATCCAAATCCAGTTTCTCAGCAGCTGTACACAAGATACTCTGAAGGACTACAAAGATGAGCAAGGTATGGTACCTACTGGAGGGTAAATGAGTTATCAGGGTTTTGATACCCTTCCCACATTAGCCTCTATGACCAGCACCTGTGGTATTGCGCCCTGCCCTTGACTGTACACACCCAGGCCCAGTGGGTGTGTGCATGTGTGAGTGGACTCACCTGGGCCTGAGAGGCAGTGATAAAGGGGTGGCATCACCCAGGAGAAGAGCATGCCAGGAGAGAAGAGACAAAGATGCCAGAGAAAGAGCATGAAGGTACCTGGGGCCTGGGGTGCTAAGCCCCTACTGCCTAGCTTGCCTGCTTGCCATACAATTGGCCCAGTCTCCTTACCTGGTATACCTGGTTCCCTGAGAGAACATTAAAGCCTGTAAAACCCACCAAGTGCCCCGACATTATCCTTTGGCTGATAGAACAGATAAACCTACTCAGATTGAGATGGCTACGGCACACCTACCCACAAAGAGTTTATAATCTGTTGAGAGGAGAGGGCCAAGAGAACATGTAGCCTAAAGCAGCAGTTCTGAGGACATTACAATGGAGGGTGCAGGGAGCTCCTGATGACTAGGTTGCTCCCCAAACCAAGTACAGTAAGTGCGCAATGTCAGTATGTTCTTGGAAACTGTGTGTTTAAGTGAAACAAAGGATAATAAAGGCAAGTCCTGTAGTAACTTCATTTCTCACCAACGTTATAACAATATGCAACAGAGTCTCTGATTTTGGGGCCAGGCAGCAGTCGTTCTGAATGCATTCCAGATGTTTCTGATGTGCAGCCAAGTTGGAGAACTGCAAGCCTCAAGCACACTCAGTCAGGGAGCTAGAAAGGTGGTGCAGGCTACATTAAAATCAAGATTAAGACTTGACTATTATTATTAATATTTAATGGGACCATTAATGACACCACTCACCTGGAGCTCACAAGCAAACATAAAATCCTGCATTTCTGTCACTGATCTGCCTCCTCCTGGCCTCACAGCTTGGCCCTTCGCACTTCTATTCCTGCCCACACCTCCCACCCTGAATTCCTCAAAGCTACTGCCATTCCAAAGTTAGTGCTGCTGCTGTTAATAGCATAGCATTTTAGAGCTGAATAGAACTTTGAAAATGAGCTCAGCTACTCACCTCTTTTTTAGAGATGCGGCCAAAAGAACAAAGTGACACTTGACCAAGTGCATGTGGGTGCAGTGGCAAGGCTGGACTAAACCCAATTTCCAATCTCAGTCTGGTATACTCTTTCCATTCTATCAGTCTTTGCCACAAGATCCCTATAAAATCCACGGTACCACCAATGACCTCCTTTCATGATGAGGATGGAGATAAAGACATCTCTCGGAATGGCTTTTCATATTCTGGCTAGAATGAAGTCTCGCTGGGAAATTTTAATGGAGAGCCACAGTTTTTAAAATAGCTGAGTCCAGCAAAAGCCATGTTCCTGAAGAGTTGTCAATCAAATTACATAAGATTATTTGCACACAACAGTGCCTTTATTCTTATATAAGGTGAGTAATCACCTTATAGTGAAAATAGACATTCCCTGGGCTCCATGGAAAAATAGCTGATTCTAGGACTGAGGTAGGAAACATATAAGATAAGTCTTGATGTATTTTATAGTGCCCGAAAGTAAGGAAAGGCTCAAACATGGACAAAAACCAAAACTCTATTTTGATGTGGGTATTCCAAAGGGAATATGTGCTTGCTTTGGCAGCATGCTGATGTGGGTATTCCAAAGGGATATTAAAATAAAGTGTGGAGGGCCGGGCACAGTGGCTCATGCCTGTAAGCTTCAGCCTATGAAGCGGCCGGGGCTAGGGATCACAGTTCGAGTGCCGCCTGGGGCCTGTAGTGAGACCTAGTTCCAAAAAAATAACTGGGTGTGGTGGTGCGCGCCTGTAATCCCAGCCACCTGGGGAGCTGAGGCTGGGGATTGCTTGAGTCTGTGGTACCCCGGGCAACAAGAGCCTGCGGTTCCACGGGCAAAAATAATGAGACCTAGTCTCAAAAAAAACAAAAAAACAAAAAAATAAATTGTGGAATTACTACCCCAAATATAAAATATCCCTGAGTTCATATGAACATAAATGACTTAACATATAAATAGGGGCAGGGGTGGAGCGTTCCTAGGGGCAAGCCAGAGGGACTGTTGGCACCTCCCACAACCAGCAGGGCTTCTGAAGGGGACTTTCGCTGTAGGTGAAGCTTCTGGGGCCACCCCCAGGCATCTGATCGACCATTCCGGATTGTGGAGCAGAGGACCCTACCCGGGCTCCCCCTGGGGCGGGGGTGGAGCATTCCTAGTAGGTGAGGCTTCTGGGGGCGCCTGCGGCGCAGATAGAAATCCCAACAAGAATTACAATACTAGATAGAGAGTACAAAAGTAAAGGAAAGAACACATAGCCCAGAAACAAAGGGAAGAAATCAAAACCCAAAAACAGCCAACCAAAGCAATAAACATCCCAGCGCAAAAGGCAGAAATCACTACAGATTAACATTCTTCAACATGCCAACTAATACTCGAACAGTCGTTGCACAATATGTGGAGAAAACCCGAAGAGAAAACACAGGAAGGAAAAAAAATACAAATATTCAAATGAACCCAAAGGGACTTAATCCATCTCCAAAGGACAAACAGACTCTCGAAACCAACATAGATGAAATCGAAAAAATGCCCTTTATGTCAGATAAAGAATTTAGACTCATAATGATAAAAACAATAAATGAGCTAAGAGAAGTAGAAAAATATAAAAAGGAACTTAGCAAAATGAACATCATCATCAGTGAACAGAAGAACGAGATTGAAACCCTAAATAAGAAAATGAAGGAGATGCAGCACATAAGAGGAGCAATAGAAGACATCAAAAATACTGGGAAAAGCCATGAAAGCAGACTAGAAGAAATTGAAGAACGAATCAGCACACTGGAGGCCACAGAAGTAGAGAGAACTAAGAGAGAAAAAGAGAGTGATAAACAAAATAAGAAGATAGT
>PVHY01019294.1:0-16737 GCA_004024945.1 Uropsilus gracilis
GAGGACTGAGGGAAGGGGGTGCTGGGGTCCAGGCTGCAGAGAGGGCATGGTGGTGACGGGCAGTGACATGGGTCTGAGAACTCAAATTTGGAGCCTCTGGACTCTGACAGACCAGGTTCCAGGGCAGGGCAGGGCCGGGGGCAGGGGAGGGCAGGGCTGGGCAGTGCAGGAATAGGGTAGGGTAGGGTAGGGCAGGGTAGGGTAGGGCAGGGCAGGGCAGGGCAGGGCAGGGGCAGGATCAGAGGATATGCTCAGAGTCCTGTGACCAGGACTCCTTATAACCTCCCTGGGACCTCACTCCCTGAATCCAAATCCCAGGGAAAGATGGACATGGGTGATTCAGTCCACAAAGACTCCTGGGAATCCCCCCCACCCCCCTCCTGACTGGCCTGACAGCATCATTCAGCTGATTTGATTCAACCCAGTCCAAGTTGTTTGTTAAATAGACAGCTGAGCACAGTGACCAAGAGCAGCCACTCCAGACCAGGCCGTCTGAGCCAACTGGACTCCCAGCTCTACCCCCTGGGCAAGCCATGGAGCTGCTTCGTACCTCAGTTTCCCTGTTGGAAAGCAGGGGAATAGCAGCGGGCGCTATGAGCAGGCGGAGATTTAATCTGTATAAAGCTATCAAATCCTTTCAAGCATGCAGTAAGTGCCAAATAAGTCCACATCAGCGACCAGCAAATGAAGCAGGGTGGAAGCAGCCAGTCAAATGCTGGGCCGTTACTGTTCCCAGAAGCACAGAGGCCTGGGAGGGCAGGAGACAGGCCTGGTCGTCGCAGGCGCAGCACAGTCATCAGGGCAGGATTTGAGCCTGCAGAGCCCAGATCTAGAGAGCCCAGCCCTCACCACTACCTAGCAAAGATCACAGCCTCTACTCTGCTCAGTATCCACCCCTGCCCCCCGGGGTCTCTGGCCAGGAGCCCGGCATCTAGAGGTCATCCGGTCAGTTAAATGAATGACGTCCCTGCGTTTGAATCCGCATCCCTTCTCTATACTTTGTGTGACCTTGGGCGTGCGACACAGTCAGTCTTAAGTGTCAGTTTCTTTGTGTGCAGAAATGTGTCCAAATATCCAATTCACAGGGCTGTTGGTGAGAACCAAATGAGAGCTCAATGCAAACACGCCCAGTGGGTGTCTGACAGTTAGTCCAAGTTAAATAAATGTCATCTTGATTTTATTTCATTTTCTTGACTGTGCTGAGCTCTGCCCAAGGACCCACAGGGAACGCAGAGGAGGAGGAAATAAATTCTTGTCCGGAAGAACTTTCCACAAGACAGAAACGTAGGAAACTGGTTGTTGAAAGGACACACCACAATTAGAGGCCAAAGTTGCCCAGGAGTTCAGAGAGCGCCATGTGGATCAGGAAGTCTGGAGGGCCTCTGGGAGGAGGTGTTTGAAAGAGCCAGCCACCTCATTATCTGCCCCACGAAGGGCTTCACAAACCATGTTCCCATCAGGCGAGGCTGGGCCAGAAGAGCAACATGGGCAAGGACATGAAAACGCTGCCTCGAGGTTTGAAAACGGCTGCCTCGGAGGGGGAGAAGCAGGCTCTGATCAGTCCCCGCCCATCAAAGGCTTGGGCACGGCAGCGGAACCAACCGGAGAGCTGGCAGCGGGTGAGACCAAGCGAGTGATGTTCAAAACCACACGCGCTGGGCCCAGACATTGAAGTCCTTCCAGAAAGTGCCCCACATGGATGCGATGAAGAACAAAAGGATGGAGGCGATGGAAAACGCTCAGCTGGGAGAGTCATCCTGAGCCCAAATGAGCCAATTCCACGATGGCCCTGCTGGAAGCCAACTTGGTATCAACAAGCCACAAATCCCAAGGCTGGGCAGCGCTCCAAGATCATCCCAGCCCAAGGATTCCCGCTACATCCCCATGTGCCACAGGCATCGCGCCCCGGAGCCTGGAGGTTTGAGGAATGCTGCCCAAGCCCACGGTGGTGGACAAACACCTGGAACCCTGTCTCCTCCCCCAACTCAGCCCACGGGCAAATGACCCAAGGATTGGTCTAGGCGGGAGAGGCCTACCAAGCCCTCCAACTCCCAGACACAGTCATACTAGGAGACGCTCACAATGGAAGCAGCGGGGTTCAAAGTCTGAGCTGGTCTGAACTATGAAGAGAGCAGGCAGAGTCCTGCACTGGCCTCCATCAGGCAGGTGGAGGTCTGTGGTGGCTGGCATCCATATTGCCATGGAACCAAGAATGAAGCATGCGGAGAAGAAAGCAGGGAAGACAGGGGGAGAGAGAGGAGGTCCTGGCGACACCTGGCTTAATCAGGGTAGCGCTTGCTGCTGAAACAAAGCAACCCCAAATCTGAAAATTTGTTCTTGCTCACATACTAGCCTGATATGGGTCCTTTGGGCGATTTAGACTCCTTGATCTTTCTCCCTTGTGCCGCCCTGTCCCTTCATGCCTTGGCATTGTCAGCACTCAGCCTTGGGAGGGTGGTCAGGGAGGGGGGAGTTGGAGCTGAGAGAACACCTTTCTTAAGTTTCTTGGTCAGGAAGTGAAGCATACATTTCCATCCACGCCATTGGTGGGAAGCGGGTCACGTGGCCACACTTGAATGCAAGGGAGACTGGGAAATGTAGTCCCTAGCCATGCAGTCACTTCTTGGCAACAATTCTGTACTATGGAAAAGGAAAGGAACCCTGGGTGATGAGGTAGCCACCTCTACCTCCAAACTAGCAAGGGCTAATCTCAAGTGGCTCCTGAAAATTGATCGCTCCTGATTTTTTTCCCTTCAACAACACTGAACGTCCTGTTTTGCAAAGTTAGTTGTTGCAAAGTTAGTTATCCTGGGGTGTCCAGAGCAACCCCATAGGCCTATTTCTGGATTCTCTCCTCTTAGTGCCCAGAGAACCTGGACTACCAAGTAGAATCCTACAGCTTACGTGTGCACATCATAATAAAACCGGCCTGTCCCCAGTCCAGCACTGTCCCAGGAGACCCTCCACACTCAGAGTACCTCAGAGCTCCAAGGTCCAGCCCCACCCCAGGCAGTGAGCCAATCATGCCCTCACCCCCAAAGAGGATGGGTTCACCTAGTGAACCATCAGGCTGCCCATTGTGTTTCCCCCTATGTTCCCCAAAGGAGAAGATAAGTAGACTTTTTGGTGAAAGGAAGTTTCCCAAAGGGAAATGCTGAAGGAGGTCAGTTTAAGGAGATCATTGCAGCAAGGATGCCAGGATTCATCTGCCATCCTACATCCCATCTGCATCTGACCAGGACTAGAGAAGTGCTGTTAGATGATGTCTGCACATTCCCTGACATCCAGTGGGGGCTCATTTCCATCTGTCTCTCTCTTGGGCCACTTATTCCACTTGCCGAGTTGTGAGAAAACCCCAATAGCCCTATTAAGAGGTCCCCAAGGAAAAGAACTGGGGTCTCTGGCTTCCTAGGAGTGGATCCCCAGCCCCCCACAAAGCCATCTAATGACTCTATCTGATTCTTTGACTTCAGCTTCATAAGGGATGCTGGACCAGGGCCACCCAGCCAGGCGGATTCTGCACCCTGATCACAGAAACTGGGAGGTAACTGCCACCCTATATCTGACAAGGTTTGCACCAAGCTGTGCCTTTTCACAGGAAGGAAAAATCTGAGGATGTCAGCTCTGGAACTGGACCCAACCAGTTATTCCCAAGATGGCCTGGCAGTAAAATGGGACAGTGCTCAAGGACAGGGCGCCACAGGAGACCGCCCCACAAGGCTGCGACAGTCAAGGCTCCACCCTGAGTTAGCATGGCCTCCCCATGGCAAGGACACAAGGACGCAATGCGGAGAGAATGCGCTTCCGGGCATGTCAGGTCTTCTCTGCGGCTTCCCGGGCATCATGTTCTTGGTCTGTTCAGCTGAACCTGGCTTTTGAATTGGCTTTCGGTCACCAGGCAAGTGGCCCACGCCTTAGCTGGGATTCAGTCAGTAAATGACACAGTAAAACTGAGTAGGTGCCAAAATGCCCCGGTGAGCAGAGTCCGAAAGAACCGTGAGAGAAAATGGGAAACAGGAAGAGGGTGGAGATAAAAGGAAGGAGCAAGTGGGGGGTGGGGAGAAGGAAGAAAAAGGAGATGAGAATGGCAGGCTGAGAGACCAGGCCCATGTGGCCTGGCCAGGATAGACCCCCTAGAAGAATGAGCAAGGAGCCACGGTGGCCAGTAGAAGAGTGGCCGGTGTGGAGAGTGTGGCACCGTAGCAAGGTGGCATAGTGAGCTGGTACCTGGAGATGGCCAGGGATTTGGAAAGCTGATTTGTGCATCAGCAATTGTGGAAGAAGTTTGAAGAGACTTGGAGAAGCGGAGCAGCGCAGAACACTGGAGAGAAAAGAAACAAAGAGAAGACATTGGAGAAAGACTGGACTTTGCAGAGTGCCTGCCTCAGGTTTGAAGGGGCAAAGGGCACCATCTTGGACAAGTGTCTTTGGGACCTTTCAGACTGAAAAATGATGACTGGGGTAAGATAACTGACCACTGTGGCTGTGGGGACTTTTCCTTTTTCCTGGTTAATTTCCTTGTAAATAAAACGTTGTTGAACTGCATTTGAGTGGCAACTGCTATGCGCGGGTGAGAAGGATCTGGTAAGGAAGCTGGGCTGCAGAAGCCACATTTTAAAAGTTTTTTTTTTTTTTTTCCCTGTGGCTTGCTAGTTGGCGGCTTTTGCACATTTTGGGTCCAGTTTCAAACTCATGGGTGTCTGATGTTTTGAGTGACTAAGTTTTGGGAGTCTCTGTTATACAGCAGATACCTAATGTGGCTGAGTCAAGAGGTAGTTGAAGGAAGACTCTCTGCCTCGATGGCACTCAAGAGCTGGCATACCGATGCTAAGCCCAGGGAGCCGCTGTGATGAAGGAGGCTCAGGGGAAGCAGACACGGACACTCTCTCTCCTCAGCCAACAGAAGCCTAAACACAAATCACAGCTAAAGGGTCAACCTGTTGAAACCCATTGTCACTGGAAAAGGGTGGGTGATGGGGCCTACAGCCATGTTCCAAGGAGCCACGCAGGTGCCAGAAGCAAGGATGCTGTGGTGCATAGAACAGATCCATGTGGTTCTGCAGAGTCCTGGGAGCTTAACGAATTCTAAAAGTAAAGGTCACTATATAAGTAGTGATTATGTAAGTAGTCCCTTATGTAAGTAAGGGGCTGGTCTCCGGACAGCTTTATCTTGGCCCACCCGGCAGGTGCCCACAGCATAAGCTGCCCCCGCCTCCCCAAGGCGATCAGGAAATAGATTGAGAAAAACAGGATAACCTGTGATCAGATCACCTGGGGCCCTCCTTGCAAAAACTCTCCACCCTTGGTCAGAGACCCCCGGAGGGACACGAATTCATGTGAAGTGTATAAGAAGGGGGCAAAAAGACAGGATGGGGTCATGCTCTCTCTAGGGAAGGCAGCCCTAGCCTGGCTAGTATTGTTGGACCTTGCAAAATAAAGCTTGCTCATGAGACTCCTAGTCTTTTGTTGGTCTTTCAGGAACTGGGGACCCTAACAGTTCCCCATGATCTTTCACCTCTCCGAACCTCAGCTCCCTTCTTAGGAAGCAGGAGCAAGTGAAACAGGGTATATCCTCAGTCTCTCAGTCCTAATCGTCTCACCAATGTCCAGACAGAGTCCATCTCCAGACGCTTGGACCCTCGTTGCAGGACTAAGAGGGATAACCCAAGAGACTTTGCAAACACGCACCTCAGCACACACAGGATGGCGCATGAGTGGCCAGCGTCCGCCCAGCTGCAGGGGAATCCAGCTGTCTGAGGGACAGGAGGGCAAGGAAGTGAGCCCAGGGTTGCCCTAGCTTGCAGGCCAGAGGAGTGGGACCTGAAGACTCCAGCCTCTGTCTTTCCACCTGTGTGATGGGAACGACACAGTGTGGACCTTCCTGAGGGCCTTGCCCATTCAAAGGTCTACAGTCTCTGGAGAAAGAAGACAGACAGGATGGATGCAGGACCTCTGCTACATCCTTACCCAGTCATCCCAGCCAGAGGAAGGATGGAGGGGTGGGGCCCAACACCCCCTACCCCCCACCCCCGCTAAGGCAGACCTCTCCCAGAGGCTGGATTTAGCAGGATTGTTGCAGCAAATGGCTCAATTCCCTTTGGTTTTTGTAGTGCAAACAATCCCAGGCAAGTAAGGGGGAGGGGAAAAAAAGAGTAATTTGTATAGTGTGAAAAAAATAAGAAACCCTTGAAGCAGTAAGTTTGGCCTTGCAAGGCATTTGCATTCCTAAACAAGAAAAGCTGTAGCTACGGGTGGTTGTCACTTAGTTATCTTGTTAACTCCCTCCTCCCCGGGGAGGGCCTGGCAGTTGCTCCCCAGCCCCTGAGAGTCTGAAGCGGGGATGAGGCCCGAAGACCAGGTCAAGTGTAGCAGGGTCACTGAGTCTGGGGATATCCCTGGGGCGCTCTGCCTTGGCCCTCGTTCCTGTAAAATGGGGAGGTTGGACTGGAGACCTCTCAGGACCTTAATGCATTGAGAACTCAGGGCTAGGAAGCCTGGGAGTCAAGAGTAGGCTCTGGCAGGCACCCACCAAGTGATGTGGAGCTCAGCGCCGGACGACAGAACTTCTGGTGTGAACTAGCTCCCCCTCTGGAGGATGGAGGCATTATCAGGGGTTTTACCCTCCCGCCTTTAGTCTCTATGACCAGTACCTGTAACTGGATGCCCAGGCCACTGAGAACGCACACATGTGCCTGTGGGCACTCTCGTAGCTAGGAGAGGTTAAAAGGACCGTGTCACCCTGGGGGAAGGAGAAGAGAAAACGTGAGGTGAGGAGAGCAGGCGGAGGAAGTGCCACGAAGGAGGATTCGAACAAGGGAAACTCAAACGGCTGTTCTCTCCGCTGCCTGCTTTCCGTGTCCATTGATAAAAATCCCACGAGGCTATTCCAAGGGCTCTGACCTTCCTCGGCGGCTAGAGCTGATGCTGAGCCTGCCCAGGCTGGAATCGTCGCAAACCAGCCTCCAGCTCCTTTAAACGTTTCCCTGGCATCTCCGGAAGATGGCCACGGCTTCCGCGTGAGCCTCCTGGGGTGCACGCTCACTTCCCTGCATCAAGAGGGCATCACCTCATGGCCGGGCAGCCCTAACTACGAGGTTCCGACTAGGGAGCAAACCAGCTCTCAGGCAGCCGCCTGGTGGGCCGGAGGTACAAGGGATAACCTGACTAACTACAGAGCGGAAGACTCAGGAAGCCTCCGGCCTGAGGGAGGCCGAGGCAGGAAAGCCTGTTGGGCAGCGACTCATGTTTGCACTCAACAGGTCCATGTTCCCGTCCCAGCTGGCTGATCTGAAACAACCAGCCTCCTCATCTGCGAGGCGGAGCTAATAACAGACGACAACTCGGTGAGGACCAAGGAAGCTGCCACTTAGCACAGCATCCGACCTGTGGCCGGTGCTTTCATGAAGTGGCCTGTGCAAGCGGCAATGGAGGATCGGGTTCTCCACCTTTTTCTGCAGCTGGGGCTGCCATTCATAAGTTCAGGGCGCAACTCTGAGCGGGGGGGGGGGCACAGGTTACAGGTAAGTCCCTGAGACTGTGAGATAGAACACGGTGCCCTCTGTCTCCCTGCGCACCCCATCCCGGGAGCCCACAGGTGCAGTGAATGCTGAGTGACCCCATCAAGGGACAGGCTGGCGCCCACTCTAATTTTTCCTTTAAGGCAAATCATTCCCACGTTGGCACCTGTGGTGGATTGGACATTACTCACCATCCTTCTCACCCTCCCCCGTTTAAGACTGCTTATTTGCACCCTCTGCCGTGGGCCCTGGGTGTGAAGTGGGCTCGCTGGCAGAAAGACGGATACATGTCCTCCCTCAGGGATACAGCATGTGTCTGAGAGACTTGGTTTGGGGAGTGATTGATTCAAAATGGATCCTAGATCTAAACATCAGCTTCAAAACTATAAAACTTTCAGAAGAAAGCATAGAAGAAAATCTTCCTAGCCTTGGGTTGGTCAAAGACATCTTTAGTGTAGCAGTACCAGTGCGATCAATAAAGGGGAAAATGGATAAGCCGAACGACATCACAATTTAAAACGTTGACACTTTAGAAGACGCGACCCAGAGAATGAAAAGAAAAAGCAAAGACTGGGGAAAATGGTTGCAAATCATCTATCTGATAATGGATTATATTCAGAATATATAAAGAACTGTTCTAAGTTAATAAGACAAAAAGCCCAGGAGGCAAAAGATTGGAATAGATATTTCATCAAAAAAAGATATACGAATGACTAATAAGTCCATGAGAAAATGCTCAACACGATTAATCACCAGGGAGATGCAAATGAAACTCACAATGAGATGCGGCTGTGCGTCCACTAAGATGGCTTTCAAATGACGAAGCCTTGATGAAGATGCAGAGGAACTGGAAACCTTATATATCAAGGGGGGGGGGATTGAAAGGGGTATACAACTGCCTTGGAAAAACAGTTTGGTCATTTCTTATAAAAGATATTCATTATCATAAATGTATCATGACTCAAAACTTCCACTCCATGGCGTTTACCCAAAAGAAATGAAACATACATCCACACAGACACATATGACTCTTCTTGGCTCCATGATTCCTCACAGGCAAAAACTTGAGACAATTCAAGTGTCCATCCAGACGTGATTGGACAAAGTGTGGTCCATTCACACAAGGGACCTGGGCCCATCCTGGATGAAGTTCAAGAGCATCTTTTGATGGGCATTTGCAGGGTGAAAGAATTCAGGTGGAAGCTGGTTGTGGTGGCACGTGCCTTTAATCCCAGCCTAGGATGGATGGAAGGCTGAGATTGGGAACCACTTGAGTTCGAGAGTTCAAGACCTGCCCAAGGCAACATAGCAAGACCTAGTTTCAAAAAATAGCTGGGTATGGTAGCATGTGCCTGTAATCCCAGCGAGAACAAGTCTTTAAAAGAAAAATTCAGGTGGAAAAATGTTACACATCCCATGATTCCATTCATAGGCAATGACCACCAGAAATTCAAATGTGCAGAGACAGAAAGCAGACTAGAATAGCTGTCCAGAGCTCAGGGCTCAGGGATTAAGTAAATGGGTTACAAGATAACTTTGGGGGTTTCAGGCTAGGGGTGACAAGGGCCTAGCTCTGCACATGTATGAAACCCACTAAAGGAGAAGGATACAGCAGCCCCCTTGGGGGGGGGGGGTTGCTCCCTTGATCATCACAGGTCACACTGCCCCCAACAGCTCATGAGGCTGGAGACCTCTGGAAGGGCCATGTCTTAAGGAGGTCTCCTGGAATTGTATCTGAGTGAAGCATTGTAGAAGCTGTGCTCCCACCCCAGGCTAGCCTTCAGATGACCACAGAGCCAGTGGACAGCTTGACCCAAAGAAACTGAATCAGAGACGCAGGAGAAGAATCAATCACTCAGCTAAACTGCTACCTCCAGAAGCTGGGAAATCCAACTTCTTGTTTTAAGCCACTAACTCGGGGCCACTTGTTAATGCAGCAAGAGTTAACTCATACACATTAGCTCACGGTGATCCGCACAACCACATTTGGGGTAGATCTCTTTATCCCCGTTATAGAAGTGCTAAGACTGGGGCTTACAGGTTTGGCCTAAGTCTGCAACTTACAGGGAGGGCCAGTCCCACTCTAGACTGCAGAGTTGCTTTCTTCCCACCATGTCTCACTCAGCAGCCTGAACCAGGCACGGCAGGAGATACACCAAGGACGGAGGATGTGAGCTCCCTGCCCCGCAGGAATCCCCACTCTCACAGGGCAGGCAGGCCAGCGGCATAGACAGTCCCCTTAACCATGGTTGGAGATTGTCCCTCATCCTGCAGCTCCTTGTGGCGCTCTGCTCAGCATTCCAGCTGCCAGACCCATTTCATCCAATTCTGCAAAGAGCTCAGAGCACCCCGACCAGGGGTTCCTGCCTCTCTCTCGAAGCGGAGAGCAGCGAAATTGGACAGTAATGTGTTGTCGTTCAAATATTTCAGCTGGAGCCAGGGTGAATTATGATGCCGTCCCACTTTATTCAGTGTAGCATCTTTCATAAGAGCCGTGTCTCAGAAACACTTTGGAGAAGGAAATAATAAATAATTGCCCAAGGGGACAAAGCGTGAGATGAAAAGCTCCAGGCTGGTGGGAAGGGGGAAGGGACACTCAGTCAGAGGAGCCTGCATGTCCAGGGAACTCCATTTGGACAGCTGGACCCCAGCAAGCAGAGCATTGGGCTTGAATGGGAGGTGCAAGATCCATTCAGGACTATGTGGAGAGGTGGCTAGCGGGCCCTGGGATCTCGACACACAGGATCAATGATAAGTCCTCAAACTCCTTCCACCGGATAAAGCCCAACTGAACAGACTATGCTGACTCACATCCAGGCTCACCCTGGGGGTTTCCATCTCACTTAGTGTCAAGGCGCAGGTCCTCACTTTGACACAGAGAACCGACGCCATCTTAACCCATTACTTCTCTGACCCTCTTTGACCTCTAAAACTCTTGCTCAGTTTGTTCCAGCCCCACCGAATGCCTTGCTGTTCTTTCAACACACCAAGCACAGGCCTACCTCAAGACCTTTGCACTGACCGTTCTGTCTGTCTGGAACACTCTTTTCCTAAGTGCCCACATGACTCACTCCATCAAGTCTCTACTAAAATATAACCTGCTTTCCTTGGCCTCACTGACCTCCCCTCTTCTTCTGCCCTCCCCCACATGTTCTGTGAGGCACACAGGATGATGATGACAATCTGTCTTCTATTCTTGGACCATAAGCACCATAGAGGCTGTGTTCTTATTCCCACATGGTGTCTGACACAGCCTGGGTACCAACACACATTCTTGTGCAAATGCAGGCCTGTATGCGTGGGCCCCTGATGCATGCTGCCATCTCCCTTCTGTAGACGCGCCTGCATTCTGGGGGATGTGTGCATCCTCAATGCAACTTCACAGTAAGTTTGTCCCAGAAACTTTGTATAGAATAAGCTCTGGATTAGAAGACTTATGTCTTCTAACAACTATATCCCATAGTTAAGAAGCTGTGGGCAAATCACCTCTCTGTGCCTGTGTTCTCATCTACAGAGACAAAGCGTTAGGGGTTATTATTTCCCCATTAGACACTGAAGTAGTCATTATGTCCATTGTGCAGATGGAAAAGCTGAGGCATAAGACACAAAGGGAGGAGATAATCAGACCCTCAGTTACAACGTAAGCACCACCACTCAGCTATTTGTCGAGCCTAGAAATCACAGCGGAGAAGGTGCAGGAGGCAGAAAAGGCATAGAGTAAAAACCTCAAAAAAAAACAGACATTAGAGCTAAAAAAAAACTGGAATGATTTTCACCGAATCATCCAGTGGAAAGTAAATTCACTCAAAGAGAAGCGAGAGGCGATGCCAGCCATGGGAGCCAAAAATAACCTTCAAACCTCAGAGCCTAAAGGTTCTTAGAGATGATCAACCCACTTTCCAACAGAACAAGGGAAACCAGAGAGCATCATCTGTGGGGATCCACAGAGCAAGCAAGAGATCTGGGGTGTGAACCCCTTTATCAGACGCCAGACCCTTGTTCTTTTTGTTGCCTGATTTCCTTTCTTTTTGTGTGGAAACTAGGTCTGTCTCGCTATGTTGCCCGGGATACTGTAGACTAAAGTTGCCTGGGGTACTGCAGACTCAATCCCCAACCTCAGCCTCCTAGGTACCAGGATTACAGGCACCTGCTACAGTGCCCGGCTGCTTTCTCGAGACCAGGTCTCGCTATGTTGCCTAGGGTAGTCTCGAACCCGCGAACTCAAGTGATCCCAAGCCCCTTGCCTCCCAGTGCTGGGATTACAGGCACGCACCACCACATCCAGTTGCTGCCTGATTTCTTTTTGCATCAGCAGGGAGGTATCCCCCGGCCCCTGAGGCATGTCGGTTCCCTGGACCCAGCAAACATCCTGGGTTTGTACTGAAGGTAGCAAAGTCACTCGTGGGGCCAGGACAGGGGTCCACTGGGCACAGCCCAGACATCTGCATGCTGCCCGCTGAGTCCATCATACCCACAGCTGCTGTGGCAGGAGAAGGGGACAGAGCCCAGGAACATGTGGCTTGAGGCGTCACAGAAATGTTTGCTCTCGCTTGCTCAGAAGCGGTGATTTCTAGCTGGGAGATAAGGCAATGTCTCAGCACAGTCTGGGTTCAAAATGATTACAAATGGCACATCCTCAGGCTAATAGGACACTTAAGGTGGGGTCCTGGAGTGAGCTCTGCCTGCAGGGCTGCAGGGGAAGCAGGAAAGTGGAGCAGTTGGTAGCCTTCCATCTAGTCTCCATTCTAAAAGAAAACTGAACCAAGGGAGACCAGGGCAGACACAGGCAGGGGGATGGGAGAGATCCCAAAGAGCCCACAGTCTGTTGACATGGGACAGTCCCTAGACAGCTTGCTGGGTCTCCATTGGGGCAATTTTTCCCCCTCAGGGGACATTTGGCAACCTCCAAGACAGTTTCAGTCGTCACAACTGCATCCACAGACATTGCATGTGCCAGGAATCCAGTTAACCAACCAGCAACGTGCTGGGCAGTCGGACAAGAAAGCTCCATCCAGTGTGAAATGTTAATAGGGTGACACTGGAAAAACCCTGCTGTAAACAAGGAGCTTTGAATCGGGTGTTCTAAGATGGTTAGAAAACCTGGGAATTTCCTTCCAAAATTCAGGCACCTCCCTGACATCATCACCAAATTTGGGATCTGTGTGTGTGTGTGTGTGTGCGCGTGTGTGTGTGCGTGTGTGTGTGTAAATTTCCCAACAGAATAACCATTTGAAGTCTCAGTCAATTTGGAAGCTGGAGATGCTGAATTGGCCAACTGTTTGGTACTGGTACCCAGCATGGGGCATGGTCCATAGTCAGAATTTGGTGTCTGCTGTCAGGATGAGTGGCAGGGGGTCCTTAACAAAACCAGAAATAGTTCCTCTCTTTCCCACACAACCTCTGAATACATTGGCAAGGGAGACAAAGGAATAGCCAACACATCACCTTCGGAATAGAGAAAGGCTAATTTGGATCGCAGAACACAGCTCTCGGTGAAAGCCAAATGGGCCTGCTCAATGAACCCCAGAATTAGGCAGACCAACCCACCTTGTCGCAGAACTCTGGGTGAGAGGAGGCCACCCAGCTCCCAGCCCCCATCACAGGCGCAAAGGCCAGGGCTACAAATGGCACTGTTGTTGATTCAAAGGCCACACTGAAAATTTTAAAGACAGGTGACTTACATTTTTTAGGTACTTTTATTTTACCCCAAAGTTTCCAAATAGGGTCACTTTCACCCCAATCAATAGAAAAATTATCAGTGAGATGTCTGATCTTCTTTTGTTGTTCATGCTGTCTTCAAATTCCAGAGAGCCATTTATACTGAGTGCATCTCGATTCAGACTGGGCATGCTACATGCTAATAACCACACCTAGTGAGTGGCTGCTATTGGAGAGTAAAGGTATAAGGATCAGGTCATTGTGTCTGCTTCTTGGGCACAAGTACCAACAAGAGATGCAGAGAGAGAGGACTGGACTGTATTGCTCAATTCACCAATCAGATGAATCACTGCACTGTTACAGAGTGGGGAAGAGGCCTAGAATTATACTAATTAAGCTAGTTTCTCTCTCTTTTTTTAAGCTCATTTCTCATAGAAGGAAATAATGGAATTGGATATGCATCCCTCCTGGATGAGTGGGTGGGTAGTGGATGGATGAATGATGGATGGATGGATGGATGGATGGATGGATGGATGGATGGATGGATGGATGGATGGATGGATGGATGGATGGATGGATGGATGGATGGATGGATGGGTGGGTAGGTGGGTGGGTGGGTGGATGGACGGATGGATGGATAGGTGGGTGGGTGGATGGATGGGTGGGTGGATGGGTGGGTGGATGGGTGGGTGGATGGATGAATGGGTGGATGGATGGGTGAGTGGGTGAATGGGTGGATGGGTGGATGGATGGATGTATGGATGGATGATGTATGGATGGATGAATGAATGGATATATGGTGAGTTGGGGGTGGATGGGGGATGGGTAGATAGGTAGATGGATGGATAGATGATATATGACTCATGAAGAGATGGTGTGAAATCCAGGTAAGATAGACCATACGGGAGCATATTTCTATTTTTAAAAGCTACCAATGTCAAACCCCTTTGATAGAGAACAGTGTGCCTTGATAGCAGCATATTATTGTTTCGAAAAGGTCTAGAATCCCATCCACAGTCACCTCATCCAACCTCTGTGGAAGGAGGAAACAGTACTATCAAAATAATAGCAATCATTTCTAAACAATAAATGAGTCTAACTCCTGCTGTGTAACAGATAGTTGGGTGCTTTGTCCAGTAAAAATAGAAACTACCAGCACAGAGGCGTGTTCACCTGATGCCTGTTCTCTTTATAGACCCCAACATATAGTAATTGCTCAATAAATGAGTTACATCAGGACATTATTTAATGTATTCAAGCAGCTGAGAGTTTGAACAACTCATCCAAGTTACGCTACTAGCAAATTCAGGTGACACCTGAATTCGCACCTGGTAAAATAGAAGCTGAAGCTCACTCCACTGCCTGACTCTCGAGGAGATGATACCAAAATTCCCATTTTCCCATCTGTTCCTTGGCAACATGGCCCCAGCTCAGCCGGGTCGATGCCACACCCGGGAGAGTACCCCAGCCAATGTTCAAAGCCAAGATCACTTCCTCTACTTCTCCACTTCATACCCCCCACCCCCCACCCCCCACCCCTGGAACTGACAGTCCTGAGAGAAAAATGTACTCATTTGAACGAAAGGGAGTGGTGCTGCTCACAATGGCTGCCGAAAGCCACTGTCAGATCTTCAGAAAGTGTGTGAGCCACTCAACACAGCCATGCTTAAAAACTCCAAGTGTCTAAAATCATCATCGTACCAATCACATGAGAAACACAGAACCAATGCTCAGAATCCCTCACTGCAGAATTCCTAAAGGGATGGAGGTTCTCGTACCCGTCTGATGACAACACTCAGCCATGGGATCCTGGGCACAGCCCTCCCCCACCTCCACGGCCAGTGATATCACGTGGTAGCCTGAAGCCTCTTGGCCACGAACACTGGCAAAAGCTACCAACCAGGTCCTACTTTGTTTAATGTCCCAGAAAGACCATTCCCAAGCCTCGAGCAGCCTGCTAAGGCCTGAGTCCACCTGGAATGTGGTCGCACATCAGAGAGCACGGCTTTATGGTTCTCCACTACATCTCTGGGGAACTAAGAGAAAGCCAGCTTCCCTGGCATAGGACAGGCCACTTCAGAAAACGGCCCTGGCTTTGAACTTTCTGAGACTCTCTGTGGGAGATGGGGATTCAGTGCACGTTGGGGGGGGGGGGATTGCGCTATGCATCTCAGCAAGGGGCCGCCATGACCACAGGCTTCAGTTCAAGGGTTTCCCCGTAGACATGCAGCTCCCTTTGGAATATCAAACCGAGGCTTCCACAGCCGCCGCCATGCGTGTTGGGCCAGGACTCGAGTTTCTAATGAGCAGCTGGCACGGAGCCGGCGGCTTCATCCCGGCCCCCTTCCGAGGCGAAGTTGATTTAACCATGTCCTGCTGTCCTCGTTGCCTCCCCTTTGTCTCTGCTCTCAATGGCCCTGATGGGCTCCGGAGGGTTGGCGGGGAGACCAGGGAGAGAGGCAACGAAGCAGGTGTCAGCGCAGCCAGCGTCTCAGCTCCACGGCCGAAGGATCTAGAGTCCCTCCATTGTGCACGTCTCCTCGGGAGTGTCGAGCCTTTGTTGAGGATTTCCCGGGCGCCACGCTTGCTCCTGGTTACCTTAAAGATGGTCTCTTTAGCACCGAGCCTGCTCCCCAAAGTGGGCATCGCTGTCTCACCTACACAGGAGGGTACCAGGATGTGGGGAGGCTGAGCGCCCCTCCCAAGGTCAGGCAGCCCACGCATGGCCACAGCGGGCTGCCAGCTGTCATCTCCCTGGCGCACCAGCACATCCTCCCTATGAGGCTGCACTTGCCTGAAAGAGACACCCCGGAACAAGCCTGAGGCAGTGTAGGTTCTGATAGTCAGAGCTGAGAAGGAGTCTCGAGGCATGGCGGAGAGCGCGATCAGACTCAAGTGGGAAAGGAAAATGATGGGGCTCCTGGGAGAAGACCGAGTGGGCTGAAAGGATGGTCAGTGTGGGGGACAGGGCAGGGAGGAGGGGAGCAGAGGGGTAGCTGAGTGGGTGGGGCCACCTGGGAGGGACAGGGAAGCACAGGGGGTGGGTGGGAGGATGGGTACATGGCTGGTGGACAGGTGGGCATGGAGTCAGAGAGGTGGGGGATGGGAAGATAGGCTGTGCGTCATGGCTGGGCACAGGATGGCAAGGGGGCAGGTGGGTGGCATAAGGGTGAATGTGATGGAGGATGAAGGGTGAGGGGTGGATGGCGGAAGAGTGGACGGTGAGTGGTGATGGGTAGATGGTGACGAGTGAAAGACAGGTGCCTGGAAGAGAGAAGAAAATGGAAAAGAAGGGGAAAGAAGAGGCGGGAAGAGGAAAAGAATGGGAAGAAAGGAGCAAAAGGAGAGAAGGGGAGGGCTGGAGGATGGGGAACGGGTAGGTAGTGGATTAAAGGAAAGGGGTAGGGAAGGGCGCGTGGGTGGATGAATAATAGGGAGATGGGTGGTGGGCAGCAGAGTGGACATGTGGGTGGACAGGTATGGGTGTTCCTGTGGATGGGGTCCTAAGGGGGCATGTGGAGGGCGAATATGTGTAGCAGAAGGGAAATGAGGAAAGGCAAGG
>PVHY01019294.1:16837-27731 GCA_004024945.1 Uropsilus gracilis
GAGGGAGGAAGGGAGGGAGGGAGGGAGGGAAGGGGGCTTGGGAGAGGCAGAAGGGAAGGGCTCCTCCCAGCCCACATGCCTACACAGACACATCCTAAGGCCCCAGGGACGGGGGCAGTGGGGGCACCCTCATGCTCACACGCCTGCACATCCCATCAGCCAGCGTATCCGGGTGACGCAAGAAACTGATGGCTCAGCTTCCTCTGGGAGTTCAGGCCCGAAACAGCCTCTTCTGAGCCCCCACTTAGGAGCTGTGCTCTGACCCCTTCTTCTCCCAGGCCCTCCCCTTCCCCACCCCCGGCCCCCCTTCTGGTTCCTTCCACACGTGGCCTTCTCTTGGCAAGAGGCTCACTGCGTCGAGCGGTAGGACCAGCCAGTTTGACCTTCTCTGTTCTTGGCCATAATTACTGTTATCCCAGATAATCACTTAGAAAAAACTCTGGGCTATTACGCACCTTCGTGCTAGCTCACCCATTTGTCTGCGGGCGCCCGTCGTGGGGAGCAGGGATTTGGACTGACTGCTGCCTGGGCTTTTTCTCTCCCCTCTCAGGCCCTGTGGCTGCCTTAACCCTTCCTGCCGCAGCTCCCGCAGCATGGGGTTCAAAATCCAGGACAAGGGACCCCTCCGGGACAGACGTCAGGCACCCAGGCAGCACGAGGAGCCTGTGGGCCCAGGCACACATGCTGGTACCATGTGGGGCAGGACACGTGTCTGAGGGTCCGGAGACGTGGGTGGAGGAGGCATGCAACCAACTGCGAGAGTTGCCAAGTATAGAAAGTCAAGGTCAGGAGAGGGAACCAGGAGGCAAGTCCAAGTTGCCTGATGCCCGTGGGGATTGGTCCAGAGTGGGCTCCACTCCTGGGAGGGGGTTTAAAGGAGCTGCTAAGGGGACCCAGCTTCCCTGCGTGGGCTGGCTGGGCAGGGGCATCCAGAGAGCTCCAAGGACGAAAGAACGAACTTACCTGAAGGGTCTGTTTGGGGGCACAAAGAGCTCACAGTTAAGCCAGTGAACCCCCTCATAGAGGCGTAGATTGGGGTCTGAGGAAGGGGTCAAGGGACAGATGACAGCTGCCAGCACCTGGCTCTGGCTCCCCCTTGTGGGCAGGGCTCCCGGGAGGGGCTGGCCTCACCCTTCCTGCTCTCCCTTCTAGCACTGCCAGGAACACTTGCAATTATCCAGATCTGCACCTAAGTCCTGGTTCCATCACAGCGTAGCTGTGCAGCCTGGGGAAACTGAATTAACCTCTCTGAACCCGTTTTCTCACCTGTCAAATGAGGAGCCCAATTGCACCCCCTCACAGGGTGGCGAGAAGGATTCCAAGTGACAACGCACATACATGGCACCGTGCCGAAGCATAGCAACTACACGAAAATGAGACTGAGAGGACAAGGACCTGGGTGACCCTCCCAGCTCCCAGCCCCATCCTGAATTGGAACAGAAGGGCGGGGACATTGAGTCATTCCAGCCAAGCAGCCTGGAAGTCAGGCCAGCAGCACAGATGAGGGAGCACTGGCCCCTGAGCCTTCTGGCCTGCCCATGGGGGAGCTGCTCCCAGCAGCTGGGCTTTGCTCCTGATCCACATCTGAGACTCCCAGAGTCGCCCACCTTTCCCGTTCCCTGCCATTCCCAGTCCTGGACAGGTGTGTCCTGATCACCTGCCCCTGGGGCTGTTAGCATTCCAGCTTCTCCCAGTGGGGCCTGACCCCAGTTTCCCATTTGTCCCAGTGCCTCCTGGACACTGGGTGGTGCCAGGCAGGTGAACGGGAGAGATGCGTGTGTACATGTGGGAGCACTCATCACTGCGGAGCACAGGGCACTCAGAGCAGATGGCGTTTCCATGATAAACTGGATCCTCTGGCAGGAGTCCTTGATCTCCGTTACTACCCCCATACACCTCCCTGCCTGTCAATGCAGCCTCTTCTTTGTGAGTGTCCTCACCCCTGAATTACTGGGCTCCACCTCCTGGGAGAGGAGCAAGGAGAGGCAGCAAGGCCTGCAAAGGTTGAGAACAGCCCAACACTTGAGACCTCCCGGGGGAACTTAGAGAGTAGATCCTCAAGGTGCAGCCATCGAGCTCTCCTCCTACAGGAAGTCCTCCATGATTCAAGCTGGCCCAAATAAGATTAGCCAGGGCAGCTCCCAGGATTAGGGTAAATGCAAGCACTAACTTACTTAAATCATAGTCCTGTGCTTAGTGAGAACATAGGCATAGAGAGGCAGGGGCACCCAGCTGGGTGTCCGTGGGCGGGAATTCCAGCCATGCCCAGGGGATGCCAACCATGCTAGTCTGTCCCTGACATCACTCCTTGTTGCAGAGCGGCTTTTCAGTAACTGAAGCCATAACGAGGTTTCTAATATTTCCTGTCATAGATGCGGGGGGTCCCAAGGCCAGGACTGTCACTGGCCTCTCTGGGGGCTCCTTGAGAGTAGACATTGTGCCCCTCTTTCAGAAGGGCATTCCAGCTCCCCCTTCCACCTGCCCGCGCCCTGCCTGCCCTCCCCGGCCCTCCATCTGTCCGCTGTGTTCTCAAGGAGGCAGCTGGGCACCCCTTCTCCTCACAGCACATGGCCCAGGCACCGGGCCCTCCCCAGGTGCTCTCAGCTCCTCCTCCAGGCAAAGCGCACATCCATGATCTCACTAAGAGGTGCGCGCGCCGGTGGCTGCAGGGAAAGGCCACAGCTGGCCGGTCCCTGAGCCCCGCGGCAGGGCGCTCCCCCACCCAGAGTGAGGCAGGCCGCTTCCAGGAGTGGATGCAGCTGCGCATCCCAAGGCCCCACCCGTGGTGGAGGGGGCGGCTCGTGGCCAGAGGTGCCGGCCAGGCTGGCACGTTAGCACCCCACACCCAGGCAGGGTGTGGCAGCCGACGGGATGGGGCTGCCGGGCAGAGCTGCAGCAGCAGAGGATGCGAACCCTCCTCTGGAATCTGTGACGCATCCGAGGTCCACACACCTTGACCTGCGTCCCACTCCTCCGACCGCTCCTATGGCCTAAAGCCCCCCGAGGTAGCGGGGGGGGCTGCTGGGGGACTGCCACAGCAGGATGAGTGCAGGTACCCCAAAGCGCTGGGATGCATCAAAGGGGGCTGACTGACTAAGCTTGGGCCGCCTGCGCTGCGGGCCCCTGGCAGGCTATAAAAATGGGGACAGATCCGTCCTAGTGCCCTGAGGTGCACAGGACAATTGCCAAGCGAAAGAAAAATTAAGAAAAAAATCCATTAAAGGAAAATAATAAGACGCACAGGAGCAAGCTGCGTGTCCCCAGAGCACCCCACGTTTCCCCAGAACAGCACCCCACTTCCCCAGAGCACCCACATGGCCCCGAGCAGCACCCCACATGTTCCCAGAGAGGCACCCCCATTGCCCCAGGGTGGCACCCCACATGTCCCCAGAGCAGCACCCCGCAGGTCTCATGGCAGCATCCCCGTGCCCCCAGAGCACGTGCACGCGTCCCCAGGGCGGCGACACAGTCGGGCACGCCTGTGTCTGCCAGAGCAGGAGGGTGTGGTCAGCCGGGGCACGAGGCCTGTGGGCCAGGAGCGGAGGGTCCAGCCCGCCTCACGGCTGCCGCGCTGCCCAAGCTGCCCCGTTAGCGCGACCCGGGAAAGCGAAGCCAGAACAGCTTCCACAGGTCCCATGGGCCGCGGATTTTCACCAGGCCCAGAGGCGGTTCCGGACGAACTTCTGTGAACGGAAACGACCGGAGTCCGCTTGTGGAAGACAGAGCAGCAGCGAGCCAGGCACCGCCCTCCTGGTGGGGGAGGGGAGGCACCCCATGGCTAGTAGCTCTCCTCCAGCTCTTCCCTGGGAGCCTCTACCTCCACCCCTCCCCCAAGCACCACATCCCCGCTGTCTCCCCAGCCTCCTGCGTGCACGCGCATGACCAGGACGAGCACCCATCCCTGACTGGGCTCAGGGCCTCAGCCGCGCAGAGGCAGGTCACCCAGCTGGCCATGCCCGGTGGCCCTCCCAGTCCCCAGCCCCCACGAGCGGGCTCTCAGGAGGAGGCCTGGGTGGTGGAGAGGGAGAGGACTGGCTTCTTGGGTAAACAGCACTTGTGGACCAAAAGCTCCACGTTCTGTCTGCAAAGCCCACCTGAGAGGCCGGAGTCCAGCCCGAGAATCCCAAAGCGATTTGCAAACACAACTTAACCCCTCGGGAATTGGGGTCACGTTCCGGGCTCTTGCATGAAGAAGTGGAGATTTGCTGGATTCTACCAGGCAGGGAGGGGAGGGAGAGAGGAGAGGAAGGGGGGTGAAAGCAGGGAGAGGCTGATGAGAGCAGAAAAGAGAAAAGGGGGGAGGAGAGGAGGGGAGCAGAACCCCCTTCCCTGTCTCCTCCCTCAAGCAGATGCGAGGCCCGAACTACATCTCTGGCAGTCAGCTAGGAATGTGGATGCCCAGGGACAGCTTCTGGAAAGGGGTGACCCTGCCAAGGTCACCAAGGCCAGCTGGATGCTGACCCTGGCTGGACTGGAGGCCCCTGGACATTCGCCGTGACAGGCATCTGCCTCCCACCTCTCCCTGGATGCCCCAGCTGGGCACCGCCGAGAAGCGGGAGGAGTGGACAGTCCTGGGGAGACCGAGTTTAGGCCTGAAATGAGTGAGTTTACCTGGAATTGCCTGAGATTACATTTCCTGCCCTCTGGCAGAGCAGGAGCATGGGACAGAAATTCAGCTCCGGGAGAGAAACCTAAAGTTATAGTTTCTGTCAGGCCTGAGTCCGTGGCTTGAGAATTCAGTCAGGATGTGCACAGCTCTGAGTCTGAAAATAAGCAGGAGGAGCTGCTGCTGAGGAGGCCCTGGCTCCACCCACTCAGCCTCCACCCACCCACACCCACACCCCCACCCCACCCCACCCACCCCCCAGCTCCAGGAGCAGCTTACAATATTGAATTGGGGGCTGGGTCATCCTTTGTGACACCCAGGTACCCAGAATGTGTCTGGGCTCTGCCAATATCTCCTGGGAAGGAGAATCCTCCCCCCTTCTCTCCTGCCTCCCCGCTGCTAAGCACCTCTGTTTTAAGGGGATGTCTCAGCCTCTTGCTGGTCTTGAAGGCGCTCCAGATGGGGAGCTGCTCAAAGACCCGGCACCTGCTCACTTGTTGGATGACAGGTGAAAGGGCCAGGTCTCTGCAGCCCCTGTGAGTGTGTGAGGAGAAAGGCCCATGTGCACCTACCTGGGCATCTGTCCTGCAAATCCCCTCATGGGTACCGAACCCAGGATGGACCAAGCATGACAGAAGCCACCAGAATGCACAGGAGACAAACACAGACAGGCACACTGCACTAGGCAGGGTGGTGACGGGAGGAGATGCCCTAACTGTCCTGGGGGGAGGCCTGCCCCCCACTAGCCAGGGGTGACCACACTCAGCATCAGTTAGGAGCCATGCCCTAATTCTGCACATAAGGGGACCTGCTACCCAGACAAAGGGGATGGTGACAGTCCCACATGTCCCAGGCCTGCAGAGCTGGGGGGCATAGGTGACTGTCACTTTGGGAAGACCAGCTCATGGGGGTAAGATGAGGTCCCAGGCATGTCCCTGAGCTCCCCGCATCCCCAGCACACCCACCCCACCACCAGCACAAGACCAAATCTGGGCCCAGTCTTCCTTCCACAAACACCCCCAGGCACCACCGTGGGCCAGGGAGACCGGAGGGTATGGGGCTCAGGTTGGTCTCACCAGGAATGTCGGGGAGATAAGCAGGTGACCAACAGAACTGCATGAAACAGGGCCACCCCAGAGGCCCAGGGGGCCTGGGGATACTCCCTCAAGCAGCCTGGGTGCCCTTCAGGCTCCCCAGCTTCACACATCCCGAGTGACTGCCTCACTTTGCTCCCACCCCCTTCTCTGCTGCTTTCCCCATCTTGGGCTCTGGAACCACCTTCGGCCCAGCCTGGGCTCAAGACAAGAAAGCATTGGCGGGGAGGGGCTAGGGCAGCCCCTCCCTCATCTTCCCATCCCACCAGGTAGCAGCTGCTGCCAACTCCAATTCTTAGACATCTCACAGCTGACTCTCCCACCCCCACCCGGCACCAGAGGCCAGAGCAGAAACTGCCACAGGCATGGGCAAGTCAGGTGAGGTGGGGAGCCGTTGTGTGTGAGGGAGGGAACCCAGACTTTGGGTGGAGAACAAAATGCAGTCTGTGGAGAAGGGCGCTCGTAAGCAATAATGCTGCAAACAAACAAAAATAAAGATAATAATTGCTCATTATTATTTTTTAATAATAGAAACTGCCTGGAACTCACACTCCAGCCACACGGGTGCCTGTGACCGTGACCATGATCACCAGCCAAAGGCGCTGGCCACTCTGTCAAGCTTCCCCAACGTTCTTATCTCTCAAATTAGCATCATCATGCTCCCTACCTGATAGGGTTGTCTGGAGGATTAAATGAGTCAATACATGGGAAGCACTTGGAAGCCTGCCTGGAACGTAATAAATGAGCAACAACCGCCGCTATTCTCAGCTCCGTCCACGGCCCAGCTGATTCCTAACCTGCACGTCGACCTCCAGCTCCCCCTTCAAGGGCTCCCTCCAGACCCTGCCCATTCGGGTTCTGCCCCCACCTGTCTCAGTTCTCGATGGCCGGGTAACAAACGACCCCTAGACATGGCAAAACAAGCAGCAGGTGCGGTGTCCTGGCTGCTGTGCTCGGGTAGCTGCGTCAGCGGCCTGTGGCCGGGCTGGGAGCCCCAGCTAAGGTGGCTGGTCTCAAGGCCGGATCAGGTCTCGCTTCCTCACCTCCACGACTGCTTAGCAGAGAGCTGCTGGCTTCCCCAGAGCCGCTGATTCAAGAGCAAGGGAGGAGACGGCGCCCTGCAGGATCCAGCCTCAGGGGTGTCACCCTGTCACCTCTGCCATCTGCCATCGGTCACGCCAATCAGCCCTGAGAGAAGGGGGCCTCCATGCCAGTGGGTGGCTGACCCCCATGACCCTCCAGCCACCGGGGACACAGGACGCCTGCCCACATGGTGCCTCTGCACCTTTGCCTATGCTGTTCCCTCTGCTTGGAATGCTCTTCCCTCACATCTCAACGCAGCCGGGTCAATCATGTTTAAAGCCTCAGTGGAGGCCTCCAGCTCCAGAAAAACTTCTCTGGCCTATTTGAGGCCAGGTGGGGAATCTTTCCCCTGCTGATGAATGTCCCAGCAACGAGGTGACCGAGGATAACAAGCATTTATTGGTACTCTAAGCCCTGGACTAACTGCTCTCCGTGTAATAACTCCAATAGCTCCATGGGGGGCTGTTACAGATGCGGGTGCTGAGACTCGGAGGTAAGTTCCAACAGCTGGCAAGTGGTAGGCTCCAAAGCGAACCCCAACTGCGAACCCCAATTGTTGACTCTCACTATTAAGTCAGTCCCTAGCCTCTCTTTGACCTTGAACTGCAGGTGGGATAGCATCTTAACAATGCATCCCTGTATCCCCAGTTCCCAGGACTGACCAGCTGGCACTGAGAAGGCAGGAAACGGGTCTTGGGGGGACAGAGAGAGGAAGGAAAGGGAAGTGGCGAGAGGAGACAGGGCCTGAGCTGGGATGGGTGCTGAGCCCTGCACGCCCCACCCTGTTCTTCAAGCCCCGCCCCTGGCCGGAGAGGGAAGGGCGCCCGCCTGATCTGGCCCCTTCTGTAGGCTTCCGTCGCACCGGTTCTTAATTTTTATGTCTGCTTAGCCGCTTGTCCTATTAAAGGAATAATTTAATTAACTTCAAGAAACGCAATTAATTTTAATTGTTCACGATAATTCATTGTTTAATACTCTATTAATAATTATGAAAAATCCTAATGCCCAGTTACTGCCTTATAATAGGATAATTAAACACTGTACAGGAGACACTTCATTTTCAAGTGCTTCACATCACTTGGGTCTGCAGAGAGAAGCATCCCCGGTTCCACGGGCAACGTGCTCACGTGGAGGCTCCCAGGCCAGTGACGTCACTGGTTCCTTGGCGTTATCTCCTTGGGAGGAGGATGCCGTGGTCCAGAGCTGGTCAGGGCTTTCACGGTGCGCAGAGGAGACGGCCCCACAGCATGACGGTCCCCTAGAGAGGCACCCTGCGAGGACCACGAAGCCAGGGCAGCCCGACCCTGACCTGGCCACACAGCATCTCGTGACCTTGGGAAAGCAGGTTAGCTAGACAGGCTCACATGCTGTTGCGCGGCCATTGCCTGCTAAGCCTCTCGATAGTGGAGCCAAGTTAGTGACACAGAAGGACGTCCTGGCCGGGCACGGTGGCTCGTGCTTGTAAGCTTCAGCCTATGAAGCGGTCGGGGCCAGGGATCGCGGTTCGAGTCCCACTGGGGGCCTGTAGCGAGACCTAGTTCCAAAAAAATAGCTGGGTGTGGTGGCGCGCGCCTGTCATCCCAGCTACCTGGGAAGTTGAGGCTGGGGATTGCTTGAGTCCATGGTACCCCGGGCAACAAGAGCCTGTGGTTCCACAGGCAAAAAAAATAGCAAGACCTAGTCTCAAAAAAAAAAAAGAATGACGTCCTGCTAGAGCTCAAAAGCTGGATGAGAAAGTTACTGCAGTGACGGACAGGTGGATGAGTGGTGGAGAGACAGGTAGACAGATGGCTGGATGATAGACAGCTGGACAGATGACTAGGCAAACAGGCAAACAGACAGATGGATAGTGGACAGAGTGTTTCTAACTATATTGTTCAGGAAGGTCTTTTTGAGGGGTTGACATTTGTCCTGAGATCTCTTAGGACAGGGGTAGTCAGTCTTATGAAGATTTCAGGGCAAGTGCTGCAGGGAGAGGGAATAAGGAGTGCAAAGGCACGGGGGTGGCAATGAACTTGAGTATTTGAGAGATAGGAAGGAGGAAGGGGGCAGGGGCAGTACGGGGCACAGTGGGCATGAGGTGGGCAGGGAGCATGCTGGGTCAGGCAGGACCTGGTAGGTCGGAGGTCAGCATCTGCAGCCCTGGGCTGGGTTTGGCTGCTGCCTTGTCTTGGAATAAGGTTTGATTGGAACAGTCACGCCATTTGCTTTGCATCGCGTCCACTTCCGCGCTACGTCCACAGCTTGGAACCAGCACGACTGTGTAACCCACAAAGCAAAAATATTTACTATCTGATCCTTTGCCGCAAAGGTTGCCAGCGCCTGTCGTGGGGCATTGAATTGTATTCTAACTGCAATTTTAGCTGCTCCTGGAGGGCTTTAAATAGGGGACTGTCACCGTCTAATTTATATATTTAAACTATCACCCTGGCAGCTGGGTGGAGAGAAGACTTGGGGGGTGGCAAGCAAGGGGCACGGTTGGGAGAGACTTCGCAGCCCGGGCTCGGGCTGATGGGGGTGGCTGCCGTGTGCAGGAGGCAGGAGGTCAGAAAGGAGGCGATGGCAGCCTGGACAAGGGTCATGGTGACCTTGAAGGACAACTTTGAGCTGAGAGGTCTTCAGAAGGGACAACCGATGCACCCTGAGAGCCCCACAGCCAGGACTCATGTGCAACGCTTTTCTCACTGAGCCTCAGTTTCCCAAACTGAAAATGAAGTCAGGCTGGATGATCTCCAAAACCCTTCCAAGTTGGGCTTTCTGGTCTACCATGAGGGACGCCAGCTATGCAGCAGGCACTCCCACCCCCAGACCAGGGCCATCTCCCATGGGTGCCTACCTGCTGTGGGAGGGTGGGTGGGGTGCTGGACCAGGATGGGGTGCTGGACCAGGATGGGGTGCTGGACCAGAACTGACCTTGGAGGACCCAGCAGACCTAGCCAGGCAGAGGAGGAGAGGGGAAGAAGGCACCAAGAAGGCTGCCCATGCAGGCTTCAGTCTGGTTCCTTGGAGTAAAGGAAGGAGAACTCCATCTGGACTCCCATCCGTTTGATCACGCACACGCTCCAGAAACACCTTCAGGTGTATTGTGGAAGGTGGAAGCAGGTAGAGATGGAGCTTCAGCTGAGAGGAACACCTCTTCTCTCTCTAGCCCCCTCTGCCACGCTAGAGCGTCTCTCACCTGTCACCCAGCTTCCTAACCTCTTTGGAATGTCCCAAGAGACATATGACCTATTAGTGGTGACTGTTGCCCCAAAGGTGAAATTCTCCTGTTATCGCACATGCCCGCACTCTCCCTGCTGCACGTTCCCTTTGCTCCTTCCTCATTACATCATTGCAACATTTCCTTGCTGGGGTATAGAAGTGGTTTCTTTGTTTCATTAAAGCTGGACCTGGACATGCTTCTCAGGACCCCCGTTCTATGGGCTGGCCTCACAGGTCGCTATCCATCTCCTCCACCTCAATTTCTTCTTCATTCCACACGCGACTCCTAACAGCGCATACTGCAAACACAGCATCTTTGTCCTTGTGGAATCTTACACTCTGCAAAAGCCCATCGAGTGTCTGCGTGCCAGCGGCAGGGGTTCCAGCAGTGAGCTAGACCCTCACGGTCACACGGCTCCCACTCGGGGGAAGCCACTACCCTTGCTCATAACCACCTGCTTCATGCCGGAGAGGCAGGTGAATCCAGGAGCCATGGGGGTCCTAGCAGGTGCTCCCAGCCTGGACCTGATCACTCACTCAGGGACCAGGTGGCCTGTGGTGGTTAATTTCACGGCTCAACTCGGATAGTCCAGGGTATCCAGCCATGTGGCCGATGCCCGCCTAGACGCTGTTCTGAAGGTGCATTTTCAATGTGATGACCGTTTAAATCGGTAGTCCGATGACCCTCCGTACAGCGGGTGGGCCTCTCCTGGGAAGCTGAAGGCAGTATGAGCAAAGGCTGAGGTTTCCAAAAAAAAGCAGTTGTCTCAGGAATGCAACGTGGCTCCTCAGCCTGCTGCCTGCTCTGTGGACCCTGCCTCCAGTCCAAACCATCAACGCCTACCTTAATTTCTGACATCAGGGGAGATGTCTGATGAGAGGAGGGAAGGGGAGGGGGAGAAGAGGAGGA
>PVHY01019295.1:0-27648 GCA_004024945.1 Uropsilus gracilis
AAAAAAAAAAAAGAAAAAGAAAAATTCCACCAGAATCCCCCTCATCCGCTTCCCAAATTGAAAGTAATGGCGAAGAATGATGTGCTGAGGGCACTCAAGGCTTAGGGCCTAGGTGGCTCCTGCACCCCTGGCAGGTGAGTCCCTTGGCTTTCTCCAGTCAGTTGTCCAGGCTGAAGCAGGGTTGCCATCAGAAGGAGCACAGCCTCTTTCCTGGAGCCCCCACTTCCCCCTCTACCCCCCCCCCAGGCTCAGTCTTCTGGGGGCAGGTGACTGCAAAATGAGCCTTTGGGAACATGATTTACTTTCCAGACACTTTCCTGCCCAGGCTGCCATGTATCCCCACGACCAGTCTCCAAGTGCACCAAAACCACACCTTGCCCCTCCCCAGGTCTGGCTCCTGTGCGTCCTCCTTGGGGCTTCCCTCCCAAGATACCTCCTCAGAGAGGCAGCCCTGATCGGATCACCTGAAGGCTCCCACTCCTGTCATTCCCCGGTCACTTTGTTGCCCAACCAGCTCTCAGAACTGCCAGAAACCATGTCCCTTTGGTTCCTTGTGGGCTGTGTCACCCCATTAGCATGCAAATCCCATGACTCTCGGTCACCTCAGCATCTGAAGCACACTCTCACTGTTCCTGATGTGCAGCAGACACAGGCTTGATGCGGAGATAAAATAATCCATTGTTATTTATAGGGCTCCCGTCCACTGCCTGCCCTGGCCTGGCTAAGCCGCATCGTGGTCACTGTGTGACCGGCCTCCTGGGCTGCTGTGATGTCATCTGTTGAAAGAGCACAAACACGTACCCCCTGCTGGGTTGTTCCTGGGCTTGAGTGACCGACAGAAAGTCCTTAACATCTCACAAGAGGGGCTTGTGGGAAGGGAGTGGTAGGGATACGTTGGGAACTATCTTACCCAGCTGCCTCTGCAGGGACCGCATTTGACTTCAAAGTCTGAAAGATGTAAACTGAAATAATCACACACTAAAGTGAGATCTTTTAATCTGGAAGACTTGAGCCAGATTCAGAAACTGGCAAATGCAATACATAAAAACTGATTCGTTTGCATCTCGTGTGGATGTGCATTTGCTGTGTTAGGACACTTGGTTCTGATCAAACACACTACAATGCAAAAGCCTATTCATGTCACTGGTCAGCCAGAGTCCACCTGGCAGGGACTGTCCAGGGGTTTCAGGATACTGGCAGGGAAGCTCTTTCTCACTCAGGGCACCTCCCTCTGGGTTCTTTTCCCGCTCAAGTTGGCCATTTCCTTATTGGACATCATCTTCTCAGCTGAGAGCCCTGATAGGACAAAGCTCATTTCTGTCTCCAGTCTCACCATCACCCCCAAACTCATCATGGCTGCCAAGGGGATGGAGCTCTCCGATTGGCCTCTTTGAGTTCTGTGCCTGGCTTGTGCCAATGTTGCATTCAGCTGCTGTGGCCAAGATGGGCAAATAAATAGCCCTGAGCAGAGAATTCATCGAGACAGACATGCAGGAACTGGTAGACATGGTACAAAGATAGTCCTTCCTTTTGCTTAGGTGGAGCACAATGAAGTGCTCTTTCTGCTGATGCTTGCTCTGAGGATGAAGGAAAAGAGACAGGGAGTGATCACACAGCATGTGATGATTCCTTCGCTAGTAATAGGATGGCCAGCCAAGCTGGACAGAGAGACCTCACTGTCCAAACTGGGAAAGCCTCAGACAAAGTAGAAGGAGCTGGTTGCCCAGTCTACCTCAAGTTCTGCTAGGCAGGGTCTCTTCTCTCTCTGCCCCCCACACTGAATACTCACCAGGCTTCTCCTGAGTGCTTTCCACAGCCCCAAACTAAGCTGGGCAATGGGGGCATACGGATATAGACACAACAACAAGGCACCAGGGGTTTTGATGCAATGACATCCACTTCTGAGATAATCATGCTGGAAAGTGACCTAACTCTGAAAGGGGAGGAGTGTGAGGTTGGACATCAGAATATTCCCATGGAGGTCACCTCTGAGGTGAGTTGTTTTTTGTTTTTGCCTATTTTCTAAATGACTTTTCTTTTTTAACTTTTTTTTTTTTTGTGGGAAGAAAGCAAGTTACATAGATAGGTATACATATTACAATGCCATAATTACAAAATTATAACCATGCAAAATAGCATGTTATTTACTGATGTGTGATTTAAAAGTTTCAAATACCACCAGAATAAATATACACATATATATGCAAATTTAAAATATTTAAATTTAATTAAAAAATCACAGAGATAGTTAACATTCTCTGTGAATATCTCTTCTATCCTATGCTCCATTATTCATTCCCAGAAATAATCATCAGTGCACTAAATTTGCTGTTTGATGTTTGATGAAGTCAGTTTTGAAGGTGACATAGGATCACACCCATGATTCTTGATCCCAAGGTGATGGTCCTTCCATTCATCTGGGCTATAAGAAGTGAGTTACATCAATAGACACACAGAAGAATACTCATTTCTCTCTAGGAAGGACTCCTCCTGACTAACAGCTTAAATATGCAGTATGGATGAGAGGGATACAGATGTGGACACAACTCCTAGAAATAAGTGTTGTCACTGGAATTTATGATGATGGTTGGGTGTCTGTAGCTGATGTTCGAATGTCTTTGCAAATCTGGGTCCTATCTGTCTCTTGTTGAGCCTCCCACCTCTCCCCACCAACATAGCACCACAGCACCCAGACCATAAGGGCCCAGAAGCTCTCCCACTGCCAGGAACCCCCAGAGTCTTGGCATCCGTCCAAGAGCAAATGAAGGGTGGCTCTCCAGAGAAGCCCCAAATATCGTCTGAGCCCTGAAACAGATATAAACACACAAACACACATACGCACATACACGTATGCACATACAGTGTGAAAATTATTACAAACACCCTGCTGTTTCAAAGAGAGTCTACATAAAGGAGGATTTGAGTCAGGAAAAACCAAAGCATTTTGTTTCATAAATAGAATTGGTGTGGGAGTTGATTGTTTTCTCTCCTGAGGGATAAACATTTTAATTTAATAACAGTCAGAAAGTGCCTAAATGTTCTTGAGGAAAAAATATACGGTGTTCCTAGGAGGACAGAATCTATTCACTTGCTGAATCTTTGGAATGAGGCATTTCATCTCAGTGTTACTCAACAATAGCAACCAAGAATTCTAGTATTTTCTGGTTTTACTAATACACATAGCTGTAGTTTGCACTTACTGGAAATGTATATAGCTGAAATGTGGCAGTTATAGGACATCCTCATCTGACCAATTCTCCATGTCTTGCCTATGAGGTTGGGAACACCAATGGAAACACAGATTCCCATTTGGCACATAGGTAAACTGAGACCAAGATAAGTCTTCCAATTTGCACATGAGGGACAGAGCAGTCATTCCAACTCGGGTCTATCTTTCTGATTTCCACATTGCATTTACATCAGCAATTGACACAGTGGGTGTGTGTTTGCAACACCTCTGACAGAGGTGGGACAATGATTCCTAAGAGGGGAAGGTGCTGAAAATGGAACCCAAATAGAAAATGCATTTACACCTTGTTTATTTTATTTATTTATTTATTTATTTATTTATTTATTTATTTATTTATTTATTTATTTATCTATTTATTTATCTATTTATTTAGAGACTAGGTCTCGCTATTTTTGCCCATGGAACCACAGGCTCTCGTTGCCTGGGGTACCACAGACTCAAGCAATCCCCAGCCTCAACTTCCCAGGTATCTGGGATTACAGGTGTGTGCCACCACGCCCAGCTATTTTTTTGGAACTAGGACTCACTATAGGCCCTAGGCAGGACTTGAACCATGATCCCTAGCCCCAGCTGCTTCATTGGCTGAAGCTTACAGGCACGAGCTACACCTTGCTTATTAAGAGGATGCCACCAGGACTGAATCATTGGTGTGGTGACCTGACTGGGGAGACAAAAATCTACATATGACCAAGATGGAAGACATTTTCATACACCAAATGGGTGTGTCTGGGTGGAGGGACTGGTTGTTTTTCTAGGTTTTGGAAGGGTACCAGGGAGATGCCCAAGTCAATAGTGAAAAAAAGACACGAGCTGCAGGCCAAAGCAATCACCAGAGAAGTTCTGATTTTATTGAGTTTGGAGTATACTTACATATAAGGGCCGAGATGGGAGTGTCTTGTGCAGATGTGACTATGGCTGATTGGGTGAGGTGTTGGCACCAGTGGGAAGAAACGGGTGAATACTGGAAAAGGAGGTCGGTGGGCACAATGTTGTCCCTGCTGGGAACAAAGGAGGCCAGTGGTGGGTGCCATGTTGTCCCTGCCGTGGGACAGTAACCATATAAGTAGCACTTTGGCTTCATCTCAAGCAGGTCTGGTCTTTCATCTTCTTGGCCACAAAAGTGTAGCTGGAAGAGATTTCTCACCTGAGCCAGTTTCTAAAGGCTTTTCAAATCCAATCAACAAATAAGAGTCTAGCATCATTCTTAATATAATGTGCATTTTTTTTGAGACTAGGTCTTGCTATTTTTGTCCATGGAACCGCAGACTCTCATTGCCCGGGGTACCACAGACTCAAGCAACCCCCAGCCTCAGCTTCCCAGGTAGCTGGGATTATAGGTGTGCACCACCACACCCAGCTATTTTTTTTAGAACTAGGTCTCGCTACATTGCCCCTGGTGGGACTTGAACTGCGATCCCTGGTCCCCACCACAGCTTTCTAGGCTGCCACTTACAGGCATGCACCACCATGCCTGGCCATATAATGTGTATTGTTTACGGAGAGCTGATTTTATACCAGGATCTTGTCAAAGGACTTTCTATGTATGGCCTCATGAAGAGCACCATACTCCTGGATGAGGTGCCATATTATCACCATTATTTAGAAGAAGTGGACAATCATGGAGACCCAGGCTCTCACAGTGAGTAAGGTTCAAAGCTGAGATTTGTATCGAGGCATCTGACTCAGCATCCTTGCTCCTAATCATGCCCTAGATGTAGGACTGCCAGCTTCTCTAGAAAGAACCAGCTAGTAAATTGTTCAGTCTTTGCAGACCATTCAAACTCTGTCGTGATGCCTCATCACTCTTGGACAACCCCACCTGCCATTATAGAGAGAAGCGGCCCACCATGCCAAAGTGGCCGAGGCTGTGTGCCAGTAGCTTTATGGACAGGAAGAAACAGGAGCTGGGATGGCACCTCTTAAGTTCATGTATTACTACACTTCAGCCGTGATGTGGATTCTCTCTCATGGGCAGATCATCGCAGTCATAGTTCCGGCACATTTTCTCACACGTCCTCTGACTTCCACACATTCTGTGTCTCCTGCTCATCATGCTGGCCTTTCCTGGCTAAACCTACAGTTACCTTGGCCATGACCACCATGACCATGGCACTTGCGAAGCCTGAGGATTTCTATGTACCAGGCCTAAAGCTTGTGTCTTTCCCTCCCTCCAAAGAACCTCTCCTCACTCCCTGAGATGGTTTCTTGAGCAAGTCACTGAGCGCTTGCTCAGGATCTCAGGAGGGGACAGTACTACTGCATCAGGAGCAGTTCCTGGCTGATGCTGCGGTGAGCACAGCCTCACCTGTGTGGCCCCTGCTCTCTGCGGCCCAGCCCTCTTCTGAGATGTTCTCTCAGCCCTTCCAGCCTGAGGGCTACTTCTAGGTATCTCCAACCCTGGTCATGAGTCCCTGTGTTGCTGTTTCTTTTGAGTTGTGATTGCCCTGAGTTCATCTTTGAAGGTCATAATGGCAGCCCCGAGGTGGGGGCTCATTTTGGAAGGTAGGGTCAGGGGTGGGGGGGTTGTGTTCCCTCTGTACTCAGGGAGAGTCTGGATCTTTGCCAAATGCCCCCTGCTTGTGCAGGAGAGATGATACTAGGAGAGAAGTATTAGAGCCCTCCTGGAGCCACCGTATTCAAGACGCTCAACAGGGTGATTCCAAGGATGTCGAGTTCTCAGTTGCCACCAGTTCACGGCCTAACTGAGGGCCAGCTTTCTTAAGTGCATATTCTTATGATGATGTAGCACATCCTCTCCTCTCAGCCACATGGGCCTGGTGGGAGTGTCTGTGAGGTCCAAGTAGGCTGATACATGTGCCTCTGTGAAAGACAACCAGCCTGCACAAGGCAGCCATCAAATAATCGGAATCTTTTAAAGGCACAAGTTCGAAGCCAAGTGCCACCCCTTTGGTTCATAAATCAGCCCCAAGAACACTGACTTGATGTGCTACGGGTCTCTAATGAGGACAGCTGCCATCTGGCAAACAACCCCTTCAGTTGAAACAAAAATGTCAACACAAGCAAAATATGGGACGTGGTTGACCACGGACGGACAGCCTGTCGGTGGGCATCTACTTAGCTTTCAAAGCAGCCTGGCAGAGAGATTAAAAAAAATCCATCAGACCTGAAAAGCCTTCTCAGGCCAGATTTCCCCGGGGGCCTTTCTATATGGTACTTAACATTTCAGAGCCATGATGGCTCCGATCGTCAGAGGCATCATTAGCCTAAATAGAGTAATGAAGCCAGTGTGGGCAGCCATCTTAGCTGCATGACAGGCCAAGTGCAGGTCACTGGACTCGGCCTGTCATTCACAGGTGGCTTCATTATGAAGCCGGGACCCCAAAATGGGCAGTATTGAAATTGGACGCTGATGCCATTATGTGTCTGAAAAACACAGAGGGAAAGATGGCCTTAAACAGGATAAGGGTGCTTTTACTTTGTTGCAAATTCCAGGTATGGACCCTGGAAGAGAGACTGTATCACCTGGAGGGTGTGTATAGGGAAACTGGAGCCTTTGGCTGTTAGGAGGAAGAAGGTAAGAAGGAAAGGAGCAGAGACAGAGGAGACAGACTTTTGGGGAGAGGAGAGAAGAGAATGGCAGGTGGGTAAAGAGTAGCCCAAGTGGCCAGACTGGGTAGAAGCCCCCTGAAGAATGAGCTGGAGGTGGCAAGGAGCCATGGTGGCTGGCGAAGAGTGGCCGGTGTGAAGAGTGTGGCACTGCATCAAGCATAGTGAGCTGGTACCTGGAGATGGCCAGGGATTTGGAAAGCTGATTTGTACATCAGCCATTGAGGAAGAAGTCTGAAGCACCTTGGAAGAGCAGAGCAGCTTGGAACTTTGGAGAACAAAGATGCAAAGAGAAGACGCTGGAGAAAGACTGGACTTTGTGAAAGTGCCTGCCTCTGAGGTGTGGAGGGGCAAAGGGGCACCATCTTGGATATGTGTCTTTGGGACCTTTGGGACTGAGAACGATGACTGGGGTAAGATGACTGCCACTGGTGGCGTTGAGAACTTTTTGTTTTCTCTGTTAATATTCCCTTGTAAATAAAATCCCTTATTAAACTGCATTTGGCACGGGTGGTATGAACCTGAGGGAACCCGGGTGGCAGAAGCCAAGTTTAAATGTGACCTGTTGGTTGCAGGCTTCTGCCCCTTTTTGATCCGATTTCAATTAGGGTCCTGCTCTTGGTAATTGTCATCCTGCAGCCATCAACCCCACTGAGGAGCATGTGGAGGGATGGGTGACTTTAGTCGACCAGCTGGGTGCGTGCATCCATGGTCCCACCCCCTCCCAATCTACCATCCACTGAGAAGGTCATCCTTCACCTGCCTTCTCCCTGCTGCCACTGTTTCCATATCCACTTGGCTTCCTAACTGGGCCTTGTACCTTTCAGAGAGGGAAAAAAGCAATCCCAGTTGCCTCCAGTTTGGCAGAAGCTAACGTGAGAAGCTGTACAGATGTGGCTTGTGAAGCAGCAATTGATTTGTTTCACACACCACCTACCTTCCCTGAAAATTAAAAAAGCTCACCAACCAAGTGCCAATTGGTCAGGAACTCAGGAGGGTGAAAATACAGAAAAAAAATTAATTTCAAACTGTGAAACTCAGCCAGCGATAGCTAATAGCCCTGCTGTCGTCCCACGCCCTCACCTTCTGGTAAACCCAACTGAACTTGGGGCACAGGGCTTGGAGAGTGCTTGCTCATTTTATTTTGCTTTTTTAATGGGGACAATATGGGCAGACATATGTCTATATCTCCTCCCCTGGCTTCATCCCTCACTTCCTGGATGAAATGTCACCCCATCATCCTGCAGGAGAGTTTGCCACCTAGTTCCCCCAACAACCCAATGAGGAGCCACCATGAGTGGCTTCTATCGTCCTCCCTGTGGTGGGAACATCGTAATTAACCACATTCCCCCCAATGTTGGCTGAATGACTGGCCCCTAATTTGTATACCTTCTGCAGAGGTTTCAGTGTCTCGTGAAATTTATTGCTATACTAAAGTCACCTTTTAAATTATGGATCAAGATATTGGTATGCTGCTAAAAATGTTCACAGCATTGTAATTTTATGCACCGGCAATAAACATGAAAAATGCATTTTGGGGTTGTTTAACATTTAAAATAATGTTTTGGAAAATAAATTTTAGGAGAAATTTAGTGCAGGGGAAAAGGACCATATTCACAGGGCTGGAGACATGTAGACACAAGCCAAAGAGGGCATTGGATGGGGCCAAATTTGCAGCCAAGATAACTTGATGGTCAAGGAATGCAATGACAATGAAATTCCCTTAGGTTGGATTTTGATGGCAGTGGGACCCACTGTCCCTGCCAACTCCCAGTCATCAAGGGCTCCCCTTTATTGCTTCCTCAATAGCAGCAGGGTTTATTTCCAAGCTGCAGTTGATTGCTAGGTGATCGGCAACATTACCACAAATCTCCTTTTTCAGGAACAAAATGATAGAGTGCAAGCTGGCTTTCTGAAAAGCAATTTAGCTTGGTCAAGCTGGGACAACAGCTTGTAGACGTAACGACACCGGAAGAGTTCATTCCACGATGGGGTCAGGGACATGACCCTTGTCTTGTGACTGGAGAAGAACAAGGTATCTTGAGATAGTTGACAAGGTCTGTAAATCATCCTAGGTCATACCAGCTGTGTGGCCAAGGACAGGTTACTATACCTCTGTTCCTCTATTTCCCCATCTGTCAACAAGGATAACGCTAGAATGTAAGGATGGAATTTGAATGTTCAGGTGGGCAAGACACATAGTAGTAAAGAACAAACAGCCTTGTTTCTAGTGATAGAATAAGCACCTTGCCCGATAGAAATTTCATTTAAGCCAGGTGACTGGAGTAAAGCCGGGATGAACTTTCTTTATTTTACCCTTCTTTCCTTTCTCGACTGTCAGATTCTACTTGTCCTTCACAGGTGGGAATCTTTGCATTGTGATGTAATTTCTCCCAAAATGACATCATTTCTCCTTCACTTATCAAAGTGAAGGAATTGTTCTCTAATTGGGTATGCCCCTCGATTTTGCCCCAATATAACTTTTTTCAATCTATACGTTATAATGTATTTAATTGCCAGGCATGGTGGCGCATGCCTGTAAGTGGCAGCCTAGGAAGCTGCAACTGGGGCCAGGGATTGTGGTTCAAGTCCCCACCAGGGGCACGTAGTGAGACCTAGTTCCAAAAAAATATAGCTGGGCATGGTGATGTGCACCTATAATCCCAGCTACCTGGGAAGCTGAGGCTGGGGATTGTTTGAGTCTGTGGTGCCACGGGCAACGTGAGCCTGCAGTTCCACAGGCAAAAATAACGAGACCTAGTCTAAAAAAATAATAATAATGTATTTAAGTGGTTATGTAAATATTTCATCCACAAATCATCCTGCTGCAACAAGACCTATATCTTATTTAGCTGTGTGCCCACAGACACCATGGAATCACATGAAGAGTTTGCTTATTGAAAACCTGCTCTTCACACCAGGTATGAAGAGCACCTTTTCATGAAAAGGAAATGAGGTGATTGAGGGATGTCTGATCTTGGGTCTACCTGGAAAGGGGAGAGTAAACTGGGTTTCTTTCAAATTTGAGACAGTGGGGGAGTCTGGTACACACTGCACAGGAGAGAGGCAATGAGTGCTAGCAGCTGTGTGCAGGCCTATTTGATATTGTGGGTGCCCAGTTCTTTTGCTTTGGGCTATTACCTCCTAATCTTGGGGACTAAGAGACAATGGCACAAGCCCAGATATCAACCAACACTTGGGAGGTAAGACATAGAAAACCATTCTTGTTTCTCTGTGACATATCCAAAGAGCCTTAAACATATTCCAAAGTCCTAACAGCAGCATTATATTCAATGATTTCATGAAATGACACAGAGACATACAAGTGATCTATTGGCCATAAAATGGTCTCATTAAAATCTTGATGGTTGGATGTTGGACCAAGGGAAAAACAATGGTTATAGTAATGAAGTTTTGGGACCAAATAAAAGTGATCTATTATCATACTCTAAACCTAGTAGGTGGAGGTGTTCTGATTCTGTAGGTCTTAATCTTAGCAGGTATCAGAATAGTGCAGAAAGATTGCAGATGTCTGATGCTTACAGAGATAATTTCAGGGGATCAGGGTGGACTCCAGGGATCTAACTGGTTATCCAATACCTTGCAATGACCCTGATAAAAGAAGGTGGTCGCAGATCACACTGAGAAAGATGCTAGCAAGATAAACATGATGATAAAGATAGAAAATACTGAGTATGCACAGCCAACATGTTATTTAAAATGTTTTCTCATACACTTCTACATAATACGCTCTACCCTATTTCAAATGCATAACACAGAAATCATACAATATATAAAGACAGACAATTGTTAGTCTTTACATCTCCCAGTGGATCTCCCTGAGCTCCTCTGGAGCTAAATACACCCCACTTAAAAGATTCAGGATCCCAAGTTTTCCAAGTTTTCACGTCCATGTGCACAATGTAAAGATCTTGTTTAAGCATATCTTCTGCTTTGGGCAGGTGGAAGTGGGGTAAGCGCTGAAATTCTAATTTTCTAACAAGCTTCCAGGTGATGCCGATACTTCTGGATGCCATATTCTATGTATGAGGATCTTCAACGGTAGTTTCTGGTAGGGTAGATGAGGTGGCCAGGCTTTTGTCCCTTCTGCCACTGGCCTCTACAACCAGCACCAGTGGTTGCACATTCCCCATGATTGTATGGGTGTGTGCATGCATGAGCAGGTGCACCTGGGCCTAGGAGGAGGAGCTAAAGGGCAGAAACCACCTGAAAAGGGGAGCACAACCTGAGAGAAGGAGAACCTGGCAAAGAGAAAATGCAAGGAAAACACCATAGAGAGGGAGGCCAAAGGAAGAGTGTGAAGATTTTGGGGGCAGTGGGGGTGCAGGGGGCTCTACTTCCTCCTGGCCCTGCCCTGCCTGTTGTCTCTGTGCACCTGCTAGAACCAATAAGGAACCCACCAAAAGCCTGATGCACCATGCACCGTACTTCTTATAACAGCCCTAACCACACTTCACACAGTATGCATATATAAGGTACCTTCTCTGTCGTGAACCAAAGACCCAATTTAGTGTTCAGGACAAGGTGCAGATGGTACAGGAGATAAGATCATCAGTCAGCTCCCCTGAAATTCCAATAAGGAATACTTTCTGTGATGCTTCTTTGAAGTTTCAGAGATGTGGGTCAAGGGAAAACCAGTTTAAATAGCACCCTCTACATCCCTAACCCTTGATATACTTTTCTACAAGTCTTCTCTTTTGACTTACCTCTTGAATGAACAAGACAGTCCTCCCTGAAGTCATAAGCAGTGACTTTTCCAGACGCAAGAGTGGGCAAGATGATTCCCCTTGATTAAGTTTCTGACAGGCAGCATCTTTGCAGCCAGCATCATGCCAGGTTTTATTAGTAAATTGGTCCAGCCAAGTTTTTTTCTTACCTACTGATGCCTGGCTCAGCACTCCTTCCCAAATTGGAGTGAACACACTTTAGAATATCATGCTTGGTGTTATTGCTAAGAACAGTCATTAGACATGTTTGCAAATCATAAAGGGATCCTTGTAACACACTCATCTGTAGGGATTATGGAAGGGAAATTGGAAGCTCACCCTAAAGCAGCCTATTTAGGTTTTTATCTTTCAGTCTAGAATCTCCTAAATGAAGTGCCCAAGAAATACTGTCATAGTCTTAGAAGCTAGTTTCCCCCTCTCCATGCTTCTTTCTTTCCTTTGCCTCCATCCTTCCTCTCTTCCTCTTGCCCTCTTCCTCAACAACTTCTTAACTACGCTTTTGAGGACCAGGAGGCTGGACCCTGCATTGCCCACACCCATCATCCCAGCTTCTACTGGGAAACGTGCTTCTCAAAGTGTCCCCAAAGCCTTAACAATCATGTTCTGGCTCTCATGGTACTAGTTTCAGTTCAAATGATGTTTTCCTGCAGGATTGTGTCAGAGAGGTGGGAGACCACATCGACCAAATCCTGTGTCCCACACATACATGAGTAGACACCAGCTTGTCCAAAGGGCCTCTTTCTTTATATAAGCAAAAGACAGCAGGAACCAGAAGTTGGAGATTCAGGAAGAACCAGGGAGTAGAAGGTGATGTTGGCTATGATCATGATATGCTGGTCTTGCAGATCCTGGTGCCTGCTCTTGTAATATCGGCTGCTGATTCTATCAGGGCACTCAGTGTTTTATGCCCAACTTTAAATTCACCATAATTTGAGAAAAACAGACATTTTACAGAAAAGTTGCAAAATGGGGACTATGTCCACACCCTGTTTGTCTTTCATCTTACATTTTAGGAGATGCTCTATTATCACTGTGTGTACGTTATTATGTTGTTAAGAGCTAATGTCCGTAATATTCTCAGCTCACCTTCTCACTGAACACCCTCCTTTTGATCCAGGATCCTGTCCCAGACACCATGGCACACTTGGCTGTCATCTCTTTTGGTTCTTCTTGACGGTGACAGTTCCTCAGACTTCCCTTTTTTTTTTTTTTGATAAGCTTGACAGTTTTGAGGAAACTGGTCAGGTATTTTGCAGACTCTTCCCCAACTGGGGATTGTTTCAAGTTTCTCTCATGATGAGCTGAGGCTGTGTGCTCTGTGGAGGAAGAGACCACAGAGATGAAGTGCCATTTTCATCACATCCCATCAAGAGGACACACTATCAAACTGACTTATCTCTGTTGACGTTAATCTTGAACACTCGGCTGAGGCGGTGTTTGTCACTTTTCTCGATTGTAAACTTATTCTCTTCTCCCACCTTCTGACTATGCTTTCGAAAGCTGTCATTCTGTGTAGCTCCTGCCAGAGGTGAAGAGCTTTGTCCCACCTTCCCTAAACACCTTCTGCAAGGGGATCAATCTCTCCAATTCTTGTGTGTATATGTGTGTTTCTTTCTAGAACATTTGGAAATTTCTGCATGATATTAATAGGGACACTGTTTGAAATCATATCATTATAAATATATGTGATATTCTGTCATGTAAGGTGGTGTTACTTTGCATTGCCAGATGACGTTACAGTATGTTGTATTGGAAGTACAATCCTTGTGTCACCATCCTGTTGAAATGGGCTATCTCCCAGAATGGATGGAATTGCCACCCCAAATGTGATTTAGCTGTTGACATGGACCACACCACACAGGTACCACACATCACAGGGGAAAAGTGTGTTTTTCTCACATAACATTTTTCTGGGCGAGCAGCGCTGCTCCAAGCAGATTCCACAGAGCTTGTGTGAGCAAAGGGACACCTGGTTTAGAACCTTGCAGTAGTTTGGGGGTAGAACTGGGTTTGGGCTTTCTTCACAGATTGGACATGCATGGGTGGAACTTCCTGTCAGCATTGAGGAGAAGAGACACCCAAACTCTCTTACTAGTTTTCTCAGTTGTGGGGTGTTGGAGGTGTCCATGGTCAGATATCAGAAAGGATGCCAGGATCATGATTCTAAACCCATTTCTGCATCCTCCCTATTTCCCTTGGTGCATTGGGCATGCAGTGGTTTATTGCTAGTTGTCTCTCTGCTTGCACGGTGTACTCATGCAATGGTTCCTCCAATCCAGCTCACTGAACTCAACTTCTGACACCTAACACATGAGCAAAATAGTTGTTGGAGGGCAACAGGTACATTAAAAGGTGCTTAACCTTATTCTTCATTAATTCAACATCAGGGAAATACTCATCAAAACCTCAAGGAGTAGCTCATCTCATACCTGTTACCGATGGTAATTGCCAAAAAGACAGCAGACGACAAGTGTTAGCAACAAGGAGAGAAGGAAGTCCTTGTGCATTGTTGGTGGGAACAGAAATTGGTGCGGTGCTTTGAAAGATACCAGACACGTTCCTCAAGGTAGTAAAATGAACTACCAGATGCTAAGTAACCCCACCAGCAGATACCCAACAAGAATGAAAGAGGAAATAGAAGAAATATCTCCAGTCCTTGTCGACTGCCGCATTGTTCACAATAGCCAAGACATGGAAAAAAGCTGTGTGTTCACCAGTAGAGGGATGGATAAAGAAGATAGCCAGTGGAAATTTCCTCAGCTCAGGAAATCTTGCCATTTCTGGCAATGTGGATAGGACTTGAGAACGTTATGCTAAATCAGCCAGTCTGAGAAAGACAAGGAGTATGTGTATCACTGACATGTGAGATCTAGATAATAGAAGGATCAAATGGAGATTAAAAGAATGGTCAGGGAGGGAGCGGGATGAACCCTGGAGAGCACAAAGATGTTACATTTATATATACATTTAAAATTAAAATTTTAAAGTAAATTAAAATTAATTTAATTTAATTTATTTTAGTAAATTATTAAATATATTATAAATATATTAAAATAAATTTAATTAAAATAAATTTATTTTAAAAATAAATTTTTAAATTTAAATATATAAATTTAAATTTATATATAAAATTAAAATTAATTAATTTTAATTAAAAAAGAGAGAGGTTCTTGATGGTTAAGGGTAGGGGAAATAGAAAGGTTATAATTTTGAGCTCTAAGGTAAGTAAGTTCTGAAGATCGAACATGCAACATAGTGGCTCAGCTGAAATTTGCGGGATAGTACTTCACTATCCCCACCAAAACCAACAAGATAAGTACAAGAGCCAATGACTGTGCTAACCAAATTTTTTTTGGGGGGAGGATCATTTCATAGTGTACATATGTCAACTCACCATGGCCTATACTTTAAATGTCTTACAAATTTATAAGTCAATTCTACCTCATGAAAACTGTGCTAAATTTAAAAAAAAAGCAAAAATAGTCATGGGACAAACGAAGTTATGGACACACAGCATCTACACTTTGTAGATGACACATGATGTCAACTCAGTCCCTAGAGTAGATGTAACCAAGAGGGTAAGTCACTTAGCCACAGTTGCATGGCTGGGTGATGAAGGAAGAGGTAAATGAGTAAGCTCAGGGCAGTGGGGTCTGGCAAGTAGGTAGAAATGTGCATATGTCCCCACCTGGGGCCCTGGACACCCTGTCCCTTGATAACTCTGTGTCTGGGAAGACAGAGACAGACAGACTGACTGACTTCTGGTCCCAGCAGCCTCCAGGAATTTCTGGAACTTTCCAGCTCTTCTCCTACCCCCACCCCACATTGCTCACACAGCCTCTTATCAGACACCTACCACAAATAGCAGGTGTGAAACAGTACAGCAAACCAGAAAAAAAAGGGAAAATGCTGACAAAATCAAATTTGTATGCCAAGTCTGATTTTTTTTTTAAAGTGACTCTCGTCATCTCTCACTCCCATGCGGATCTGCCTTTAAAACTGCCCCTCACAGCAGCTTTTCTGAACTGGGTGTTCTCTGGAAAGGGGATTCCACTTCACTTCCCTGAAGGCGTAGGTGGACTCGTAGGTCAGCTGTGTGTGTGGGGCCGTTGTATGTTTGAGCTGCCCTGGCGATTGGAGCCTGTTGCAGGTTCCAGAGGTCCTGGTGTAGTCCACATCTTCACAACCCTGAGCACTTTTGCAGAAGGCTTGTTTCGGTCCTGGGGAACTAGCAGTGTTTGCAGAACACTGAAGTGCTGAGTGGAGGATCAGACCTGGGTTCCTGACGATTGGCCAGGTGACCTGCACACCTGGACTCTGCCAGCCTCCAGCCCCATTGCTCCCCAGCTTTCCCTCTTTCTGTGCCCACTGACATCGAGGTGCCTGTAGGCCCAAGCACACCAAATTCTCACCCCTTCCCAGCGCTTGCTCCCGGCTGCCTCTATGGCCATTGGATCCCATAACCTCACCACTTTGGTGGACCTCATGGAGCCTCGCTTGGCTCAGTTCTAAGGTGAATGGGATGCAGGACAGATGTTCTCTTGTATCCTTTCTTCTCCAAGCTTCTCCCACTTGTGACTTTCTTCTTCCTGATAGCATTGAGTGTGTTGCTTCATTTCTCTAAACCTCACTTTGTCTATCTGTGAAATGGGGAGAATAACAAGCATACTCTGAGGACTGGATGGATGAGGATGCAGAGGATTTGTTGTTACTGTGCCATCAGCAATAAGCAATGAAAGTGAGTGGGAAGCCCTGCTGACCTACAGGCCAAGATTTCAGTCTTGCCTACAGCCATCTTCTGCCAGAACCTCCATGTGCTCCAACAATGTAAACACAGCCCTCAAAATGTTCTTAACCACATAGTGCAAAGGCTGTTCTCTTTTTAGCCAGAGAGTTCAAAATCATGAATGGGCTCTGAAGCCCAATAAACAGAAGCTCAATTGCAAGAGACTTAATTTTTAAAGGTCTTCCCGGGATATGCACTTGGTTCACACCTTTACCTGCTGATAGCCTCACCCCCATGTCATCACAACATGCTCTCCGGTATATCCAGCTAGGCTGCGTCTTCAAGTAACATTTGGAGATGTGAGTATATTTTCTCGAAGTCTTATCAAGTAACAAAGAGTGGTTTGAAAAAAGTCTGTCCACTATGGTCCCACTTTCCTAAATGCGTGTTTACTAGATGTGTGTTTATCCACTTCATAATGCTAATAAATAGAGAAAACGGGTCAGAAGAATACACACAGGTGGACTGTTTATCTCTGTGTAGTAGCTGTCTGAGCAGTTTGCTCACTCAGCACTTTTCTGTAGCATTCAGCTTCTCTGTTGTGAATGGTTTTGCGTTCAAAGGAAAAGTATGAATACTGCCTTGGAAAGGGAAAGTGAACCACAGACCAATTGGGAAAATGTGGAAAAGGGCAGTGGTATACATTTAGGAGAAACTGAGTCCTAAAACTCTGTTGAGGAAAATCACGGGTATACATTCCGATGCTTTGGGTGAGAGAGAGAGAGGGGAGAGGGGGGAGAGGGGAGGGGGCAGGGAGGAGGGAAGAGGAGAGAGAGGGGAGAGGGGAGAGAGGGAGAGAGAACTGAATTAAGTGACCTAGAATGCTTATATTTATGGGGACCTTGGCAATCATTAATATGACATCCTCTTCTTTAATAAGATAGGCGCTCCAGAGAAATCAACTCAACCAAAGTCACATGGTTAAATAGTGGCTGAGATGGGAACCTTCAATTATTTTTTTCATCAAACATTTATTAAGTTTCCACCATGTGCTGAGTGCGAAGGATATACCGGTGGAGATAAATGTTCTCTCTGCTCTTGCGTGCAATGGCACAGAAGCAAGGTACATTCACACATTATAGAAACCCGCCATGCAAGGGGACACCACTCACCACAGGTGTCTGCAAAATACCTAAGATGGGGGTGGGCTGAGGTGGGAGGTGCTTTATGCAAATACTGGCTGTGCCTAACAATGTCTACTGTCCTGTTCATGACTTTATGTTGATTTTTCAGGCCAATGTGATATTCTCGGGACATATTCAGTTCAACAAAATATATTATTCGAATGAATTTTGCATGTATATATATATATATATATATATACCATATATATATTATGATATATGTACTTTTTACATCATTGTCTACTGCAAGGTTCTCCCACCACTTTATCACCCGTGAACCATCTTAATCTCTTATACCCATCTCTCTCCCATCTCTACACCCTCCCCCCTTCTGCTCCTCACCTTGGCTCTGGTAACAGTTCTAAATTTTTCTTATATCTTTGATTGTTTGTTTTCCCTGTATTCCTCAATAAGTGAGACCATCCATTTCTCTTTTTCTCCCTGGCTTATTTGTGCCAGCATGGTCCCTTCTAGCTCCATCCTGCTGCAAATGACATACATTTGTCTTTTCTGATTGATAAATAGTATTCCATGGTGAACATAGACCACAGCTTTCTGACCCATTTGTCTGTTTGGGGGCATTTGGGTTGTTTATACCACTTTTGTAAAAGCATGGCTACCTAAAAAAATTCAGATTCCATATGTGGCCTGCATGATGCATCTTCATACTTGATCGAGTGATTGAAATGAGAGCAGAGACGCCAGTGTTCAGACAGCATCCCTCTCTCTGTATTGGTGTCGATGAGTAGAAGTCACCTGTGATCTGTGGCTTGGAGAGTGAGATTAAGGCCAAGAACAGGCGGAAGGTGGAGTGGGGAGATGAAATCAACTCAAAACTAAGTAATTGGAGAACGACACCATCTGCAGAGTGAGATTCCTTTGTGATTTAAGTCAAAACTGAAATAGCAAGTTGCGATCTTTCTCTAAAAAAATGATTTCCGCCAGGCACGGTGGCTCGTGTCTCTAAGCTTCAGCCTATGAAGCGGCTGGGGCTGGGGATCGCGGTTCGAGTCCTGCCTGGGGCCCGTAGCAAGACCTAGTTCCAAAAAAATAGCTGGGAGTGGTAGTGCGTGCCTGTCATCCCAGCTACCTGGGAAGATGAGGATTGCTTGAGTCTGTGGAACCCCAGGCAACGTGAGCCTGCGGTTCCACAGGCAAAAATAGCGAGACCTAGTCTCAAAAAAAAAAAAAAAAAATGGTTTCTCTCTAACACAAGGTTTGCACAGCCCCTTCCTCCCTGGCCTGAGAGTTGCTGTGTGAACTTCAGAGAACGGAGCTTTCTGGGCATCCTTTCTCCTTTCTCCTCCAATATCTTATTATGAGGAAGCTCATTTCAGGGAAGGGTAAATTCTGCCTAGGCCAGAGAAAAGTAATGACATTGAATTAGCTAGATAGATGGCAATGAGTAATCCACATGAAATTCTTAAATCTGGGTTTGGAAGAGAGATTCAGCATTGGTTTGAGTACCCCTGATTATGCAATTTATTCTCGGCCAAGAAAATGAATGTGCACTATAAAATATTTCTGGAATAACCTTTTAGTGAAAAACAATAGAAATTGCAAGACAGATTAAGGTTTCGTGTCTCCAGAGATGATAGTGTGTGAACAGACTGTCCTCGGAGGGTCTGTTTAACTGGTGACAAGCTGGAGGAGGGGAGAAACGGAAGGATATTTGACATGAAAAATGTGAATTCGCTCTCTGAGTGTTTACTAGCGTTCACAAGTAGCGGGAAATGAGCCGTGAAATGTATTGTCAAACATTCAGTGTTCAAAATATAATGCATTACTTTAAGTTGGGCTCTTTGCTTTCTGAGATCCTCATTCTCCATTTGTCCACTCCTTGGAGAGCTGCCTGGGCACTTACCAAGTCCTTCTCCAATCACTATGGTAAGCTGAGACTTACTGGAAACTGGCTTTCCTCTACCCTTCTGTGGTTGGCTTGTCCCTGTCTGCTCTGATCACAGAGGCTTGGGAAACCCAAAAGTTGTCCTGGCAGAAGTGTGGTCATATGACTGGCTTTTGCCCAGTGAGAATTGGGTGTTCATCTATCTACGGGGAGAATGTTTCTTCCCAAACAAAAGAGCACAAAGAAAGCCCTTCTCTCCTTCTGTCTACGTCTAGAGCACGGCCGACCGTTGTACCAGGGCCCTGGAGGTAGAGCTTGGGCTAGAAAGATGCTGAAGGCCATCCATGTTGGCTGGCAACTTCCCTCCCTACAACACCTCTTGCCGCAAGTTCTGGCCTGGGTCCACTGGACCTCTTCATCTTTCCAAAGGGAGAAAGCCTACCCTGGCAGACCTGTATACCATTACCCTGGCAGGTAGGTATCATTTGTTAAATCTTTTGGCTATTGGCCCTACTAGAAGCAGGTGGGGTAGAATGTTAGAAGTTGGTTCAACCCGAGCTGGTATACTGCTCTACCAGCCCATAGTGTTTGCAATGTTTTATTATTTTATAAAACACATAAACATGAACTTTATCATCTTAACTATTTTTCAGTGCACACCTGATAGCAAGACATCTATATACTGGTGTTTCTAGAGACAACTATCCCTAGAACTCTTTCATCCCTTCACAGTGTAAAATTTAAACACTCTATTCATTAAACAATAACCCCCATGTTCTAGTCCCTGGCAACCAACTCTCTGCTTTCTGTTTCTAGGAATTTATCTTGTCTAAGCACCTCCTATGATTAGGACCATGCAGTATCTGTCACTCTGTAACAGGTCTGTTTCATTTGGTATATAATGACAAGTGTCATCCAGATTGCAGACTCCTTCCTTTTTAAGACTAAATAATATTCTACCTTATGAATGTACCATATTTTGCTTGTCTAGTCATCCATCAATGAAACTTGGTTTGCTTCCACCTTGTTGATATTATGAATGATACTCCTATGGACACTAATGTAGAAATATTTCTTTGAGGTCCTCCTTTCAGTCCTATTTGGTGTATATCCATAAGTAGAATTGCTGAGCTGCATGCTAATTCTATTTTAACTTTTTTTAGGAAACACCAGACTGATTTCCACAGTGGCTATGTTGTTACAAGGCTGATTGTTATATGAAATGAGCCACCACAGAAAGGTTTCCCCTTCCTCCATTTCTCAGATCCAAAAAATAGATGCTCTACTTGACACATAAATCAAAATATTTCTTTCTCAAGCCTGGACCAGAACATCTGATGAGTGGTTGTGGATCTAGTAGCATCCCTCTCTTTGGAATCTTTATTTTTAAGACCTAGGCTTCTCTGGAGTGTCATCTCTTGTTCTGACAATAAATAATTACCAGAGGAGTATGTGAATGAAATGAAAGAGATCTCCTTGAAAGGTAAAAATTGTAAGAGGTTTTTTGAATTTATGGTTTGTTTTTCTGTTGCCCCTTTTATTAGAGACTCAAAGGAACATTACCCCTGCCCTCTTCCTCTCTCCTTTCTCTCCTCGTTCATTTATCTTCATGTCATTAATATTCATGGAGTAGGAACTTCTGACTGGGAACTTGGGAACCTGAGTTACCCTGAGTTTAGGGTCTAGGGCAGAGAGATCTCGCAGTCCTAAGGTCAGGGTGCAGTCAGGGTTGTAGAGAAGAAATAAAGCATTGCTCACGAAGAGCAAGAGGCTGAACTGCTGCTCCGGTTGGAATGGGGAAAGGCCTGGGAGAGGTGCTCCTTGAGAAGAACTGTGAATAAATGAGGCTTCTGCAGCTCCAGTTCCTGCTCTGTGCTCCTGGAAGCTGCCATCAGTGCTTCACAGACTCAAGTTCTATGAGTTACCTCACAACGTCCTCTCGTTGCTCATTTTTCCACTATCCTTATCCTTCTCAGTTTCCATTCCTCACGACCTTTCTTACTTGGCTCCCTCTCACTTTGGGGCTCCATTTTGGCTAGGATGCCAGCTACAAGCTGCAGAAGTTACTCAACGTTTATGGGAAAAGGGGTGGTGTCTGTAGCAAGCATGTGGGGACTCTATTCAGAGGCTGACTCCTCACAAAACATGTGTGACCCTTGCGGGCTGACTGTGACCACAAAGGGTGAACCTGGTGGACTGACTGTGATCACAAAGGGTTAACCTGGTGGGTGTCAGGGTAAAGCTGCCTCCCCGCCACACCAGACCTGGGCACGTGCATGACTCAGTCCCTGGTCAGCCAGGTTTCAGTCACACTGTGTTTCTAGCATCCCCTGCACTCAATTCCACCCAGCTTCCATCTGAAAATGTCTTCACTGAACACCTTCAGCACCAACTTTCCTCAGATTTCTCAACCAAGACCACCAGGAGATGAGAGCTCTGAAGATATTTTTCTCTACTCTGACTGAATTCGGCACTTTTCTACTCATAACCATCCTTTTTGCTTCCCCAGTTCCAGGTCTGTGAAACTATAGTCTGGTCCAGTGCTCCCTCCACAGTCAGAGGCCCACATCTGCCCATATCTCTGCTAGTCCACTTGATCTTCACCTGAGCCATTTCTCTGGAGATAGTGGGATAGAGGGCAGTTGATACTTTCTCTGGTTTAGCCTCTTCTTGCTACAGTTCCTGAGGGAAGCCACTGACTTGCTGTTCATACTGGCTCAGTCAGTTGCTCCAATGCCTCATAGCTCAGTTCTGTAAACCTCAGATCTAGTGGAATTCTCAGACAAGATTTTACCTGAAACAAGAGAGGAGAACCCAGAAAGCCGCCATTTCCTTCTCAGTCCTCTTGGTACAAAATGGTTGCCTCAAAACACCCACATGAAGAGACTGACAGACGTTGGTGCTTAGTTCCTAGACACAGACTCCTTGGAGACAAGAACACATTGGATAAGATGGCTGCTTCCGATTTGGTCAGCTATGGCTCTAGGGTAGAGAGAGGGACCCCCACTCCCTCAACAAGAGCCAGGGTGATTGCTTTCAAAAACAGTCTGTCGTTCACAAGTTAAAAACCATCCAGGGTCTTCTCACTAGTTATTAGAAAATTCAAATTCTTTTCTGTGTTGCACAGGACGCTGCCTGATGCAGTCTTATAGCTCTCTGGTTGAATTCACACTTGTCTTCCTTGTTATTTTTCTGCCAGGTTAGCCTTTTTATTAGACTCAAGTGAGTCTTGTTCTCCCAGCTCAGGTCTGCGCTGACTGCTTCCTTTGTGTAAAATGCATTATGTGATCTTAGCATTGCTGGTTTCTTTTCAGAACTCACATCTCATCTCCCATAAATGTCTCCTTTCTGGAGAGAACACCCCTGACCCACCCCAGATGGTCACCCCTTTTTATCAAGGAGCTTAAAGAATCCTCACTTGCTTTGCCTATGTGTTTAACATCACTCATGCTTCCCCAATACCAGCCAGGAGAAAAAGTCAACTCCATGAGGACAGGGATCTGGGTTCAGCTCATTGCTGTCTCCTGGAGCCCATAACTGTGCCTGGCATGCATCATGTGCTGGTAAATATATGTTGAATGAATAATTGTTTGCTGGGTCCCTATTCGTGAGGGTCAGGGAAGAGCATGGTCAAAGAGAAAGAAGATGCTATTTTTGGAAAAAGAGAAATCTTATCTGTGGAGAGTGAGTGACCATGACTTTAGGCATCACTACCTCTAAAGGAACTGGAATAAGTGGACCCCAGAACGATGTATAACTGCTCTCTGAGAGATTCGGAGTTAGAAATTCCATCATCACATCACACCCACTGACCTGGAGGCATTCCCTGCTGAGAGGACAGACATACAACTTACAAAGTTGGAAGCTATAAGAATTCCTCAGTTAAATCTCCTGATGTTTTCACTCCTTTGATACATGTCTCCTCCTTCCTTCCTCCCATCATCACTAAAAAGTCAGTTACTTAGGTTCATACGCTAATATTTTAATATCCATCATTTTGTGGGGTACAAACTAAAAATGGTTTGTTAAGTGAGTTTACCAAAATCCAGAGTTGGATGAGATTGGAGTAGATTTGATTTGATTGGCTAATTAGGTGTGAGTCAGACCAGCTGAACTACCAGGTTGTAATAATTGTCAGTAATTTCCTCTTTGAAATATGAAAACCATATTTATGCTGAATCTCCCTCTCCAGAAGTTGGATAGCTTATTTATTTCAGTTAGTGCTTCATTTAGTACCTGGGAAATGTCAATCCAGATATATATATTTGTATAGCATTTGTAATATATAATGTTCATTTGGTGTGGATTTGCGTAGAGATTGCACATATATAAGAACACATGTGGATGTAGTTCATATGTGCTATGTGCATGTGATTACACCATATACACACTACTATTCATACATCTGTATGTTCCATTTTCAACCTCACAAAGGATTTCTGTGTATGGAAATTGGTAAGAGTCCCACATGGATGTGGCTGGCATTCTTGGACCATTATTTATAGTTCCACATCATAAGCGTCTCATGTGCATAGATGACTTATGCTTGATGCTAAGGTAGCCACCAACTTCCTTCACCTTCAGTAGTGATGGACTCCCTGTTCGCTAAGTAGCTTCCATGCATGGGCCCCAGAGGCAGAGCCTTTCCTAGCTCCCCTCCCATGGTTGCAGGTAACTCCGGGGTGGAGCTGATCAGTAGAGAACATTGGTGGGTTGACTTTGCTGACTGTTGCTGGTCAAGACCAGATAATTAATGAAACACAGCTGGATGACTCACTGATTTACCTCTCGGAAAATCATTGGTGCCTCATCAAAACCACATGACCTAAATAAAGCAATAACAAAATGCCTCTTTACCCAATGGGTGAGGGACACGCGGAGAACCCAAGCCATTGGCTGAACATCACAAGAAGAAGACAATGTCTGCTTATCTTTATGCCGTCACCTTTCCTTCCATCCCCTTACTCTGCACCTTGGCACCCTCACGGTATTTGCTAATGTCCACCAGTTGCTGCTGCTGTTGTTGTTTTAGGTATTTTAGTGTTTCAAATAATCAGGCTATGGAAATACCCAGTATTTGTCTTCATCATTAGAACTTCTTTGCGAGACCTAATCCTTTGCACACCTCCATTTTGCTGAAACCATCTTTCATCTTTCCTTATGCTGACTAGTATGAGGACTCCCTCTTCTTGGTCCAGCTGTCGGTTTTTGGCCACCCCCATGCCCTGACTAGTGTAAACAGTGCTGCAGAAATGCAACCTCTGCAAGCTCCTTATCCAACAACTTCCTCTCTGTGCCCTTCCCAGTGACTTTGGGATCTGCAAAGGGCTTATTATTTTTCTCATGATGATCTTTGTAGCAGATTCACAGTCCAGCAGCCCCTCTACACTCAAACCTCTTCCAACTGGGGTGGAGGATTTTGCAGCTAGAAACTCTAGTCCTGTGTGCTTCATGGAGGCCTCCAAAAAATAAGTTTGGAGAAGAGATACCGTTTCCTCATCATTCCTCTTGTGAAACCAGCACCCAAAGGAAGCTGCAGATGGAAAACAGTGTTGCCTTCCAGTCTGCTCTGATGCAGCATCAGGAGCTTGGGGCTCTGGTTCCCTCCCAGGCAACCCCCTCAAGTAGGGCATACCTAGAAGGTGGCAGAACTTGCCCTTCTCTTGCCCCAAGACACTGGGACCAGGGAGGTCTAAGGGTCTGAGCTCCAAGGCAACGCAGCAGCTCCTGCTTTTCCCGTGTCCAGATTTCCACACGTTTCTTTCCTTCTTTGGCTTGGAAACAGACACCCAGCTGGGAGCTGGACCTCAGTGTGAGTTCGGGAAACATGAGAAGGGGGAGCAGGAACCTGGATCTGGGGCGAGCAGCCTTCTTTGAGGACTGCAGGGGCGACCGATACAATTTTAAGCACTTAAAAAAAATCCATGTCAACGGGGTATCAGAAATGAATTTTAAAACCCTCACCCTGCCCGAGGCGGCCATAGCAAAGAGTCCCTCAGGGCCAAAGCAGTTTAGCCTCCAGTGCTCCCTGAGCTAAGGAAACCAAGTGTCTAAATCTATAGCTTCACCTTCCCTAAAAATGGAAGACTGCATAAGCCAATTGCTATTTTTGGTCAACTCACTGAAGGCAGCCAGGGATGAGCTCCAGTTTTAATGTGAGATTTCACCCAATAAGAAAAATAAGTGCTTCTGTGGTTATCAGATTTATACGAACATGGGAATGTTAACAAGGTTGGGAGTGACTTGTCGGAGGGCTAGCTTCTTGCAAAATAAACTCAGGGAAGTCAGGAGCTGGTGTTTTTGGAGAGCATCAGAGACAGTGGTTGCACAATTCCACTGTGGAGCCACCAGCCATCACCAGCATTACCCGGGGGTAAGGGACACGAGAGACCAGGACTCGGTGAGGCAGGAGCCTGGCTCGTCTGGGAGCCTAGATGCCTTGGCGACGTGACGTTCCCAAGGTGTCAGTGTCCTGCTCTGTCCTCACCTATACCTGGTACTGCCTGAGCTCTGTCCCCTGTCCTCCCTGGAGGCAGTCCTGGGCAGGGGGTCTCCCTCCCACACGTATGGCTTCACGCCGAGCAGTGGAGATGGAGCCACAGTGGAAAAGACTCCAGCTGTGAGTCTCTCATCCAGGGGTTTCTACCCAGAATCTACCTTGAGGAAAGTTGCGGGTTGCAGAAAAGCTCACCCACAGATGCAGCTGAAGTTCACAGCTTGCGGCCAGGCCTCTGCCCCTTGGCACCAGCCTGGCGTCTTAGCAGCGACCAGGAAAGAGAGCAGGTCTGGGATGCAGGAACATGCTGGAGAGTCACCCATGCCCCTCATGTGGCCAGGAACTTGGGCTGCGACCAGCCACTAATGTCACCTGGGAGCGGCCGCAGAAACTGCTGAGCCGGTTCTGAGTTCAGACCACGCCTCCAGGTGCCTGAGTCTCCGTGGCCGCATCCAGGCTCTTGCTGGATGGAGGTGAAAATGCTGCTATATGAGGAGGTTCTTTCTCCTAATCTGGCTCCAGCTTCTGGCTTGAAAGATAGTGTAAACCTTTAAGCTTGCCCGCAGCATGGTGGGATTCTTGGGAAAAATAAAAAGCACGAAGCCTTACGATAAGCTCCCCAGAGAGAGTTCTCACCTCTTCAGTAAATATTTGCTTTGCCTTTGCTCTGTAAACCCTAATCTTGGTTCTAACAGGCCCACAATATTTTACACAGGCAGTTCCCAGCCCCCCAATCCCTCCTCCGTCACAGGAAGTCTATAGACATGAGGTTGCCAACCCTGATGTGGCTGCTCTAGCATATCTGGGGTTGGGGTCAAGATTCCTCAGTGCAAGTTCCTGATTGTGGCCACAGCTCGAAGCAGCTTCCCCTCAGCCACAGAGCGGAGAAAGGGGGTGGGCGGCTCTTGACTATTTGCAATGAGAGCAAAACTATACTCCCACACCAGGGCCCCCCCACACACACCTTGTTGCAGCCAACGGATTTTGCCACAGCTATGTGTTTCTTGCTGTAGTAAAGGTAAATTTTATCTGTCACTCAGCGTTCAGCAAACTGTTCATGCCCGGAGACCACCGAGGAACCAATTGTTTATACTGTGAGGTTTTTCTTATTGTTCTGAAAATGGAACAGTTTGAATGACTCACTCCAAAGGAAAACCAAGAAGAGATGCCGGAAGGTCAGGCAAGCCTGGCTTTGCATCTGAGCTGAGTCTTTGCACCAGGAAGCCCCTGACAGCCGTGATCTCCATTCTTGTCACATGAGATGGCTCCCTACTCAAGCTGGTTTTAAGCGTATAATCTTTCTACCTGCCATTTTCATTCTCTGAAATATGCTTCTGCAGACTGTCAGGTGGCTGGCACTGCAGCGTTCATGCGCAATGCAAATGTCACCTCCTCCTGGAAGTCTTCCATGACTGCACTATGTTTGTCCTCTCTGAACTCACTCTCTACCACACTGCTCTACGTGATCATATCTTCACAGCAAGCTTTGCCCAAATGTCTTATCTACTTGCTTGTTTCGTTAGGACCATTACAAATGGCACTAATCTCAGTGATCACAGGGATGGTGTCTGTCTTGTTCGCCACTCTCTGGGAGACCTTAGACAAATAACCAAGCAGATGCTGACTGCTCAAAGAAAGGAATAATTTTCATACAGAGCAACCAGACTTTTAGGTCCTTTTAGGAAGGTAGATGACATATCGAAGAACAGGATTTCTTTTGGAAAACATATATAATACCTACAGGCACTAACAAAGGTCCAAGGTTGACTGCTGTTCTAGGTGCTGGTGGGAACACGCATAATGTGATTTCCTTGGCAGATGTGGGCGCAGC
>PVHY01019296.1:0-27628 GCA_004024945.1 Uropsilus gracilis
GGTCAGAAATTTAGTCATTGGGTCCAAAAAATATGAACACATCTAGTCTGGATGACATTTCTAACTGAACCGCTTTCCAAATTATACTTCCATGAGCCATGGTTGAGTGGAATCATTGAGTTTACCTTTATCAATATCAGAATATATCTAATGGGATGGTCTTGCTTATATGAGGGAAAGAGGGAAAATAAACAAATGGACAAGAAAAAATTAAAATTGCCAACAGAACTGAAGCATAGAGAAGGGAAGGGGGGTAAAATCATGGGAGGGATGGGCACAAGAGATTAAGATGATTCACAGGTGATAAGGTGGTGGGTGGACAATGATGCAAAAATTAAGTATGCAAAATTAATTTAAAAAAATAAAATACTCATATACTTAAAAAAATCAGGCTATATTTCAACAATAGATGACAGTGCTGACCACCCTTCAGTGTATGTGTTTAGGGAATAAAGGGTCAGATAAGGGGAGTATGTATGCAGTGTGTATGCTTAGCTTGAGACAGACAGGTATGTTCACCCTAACACTGGCTCTCATTCTGCAGTCAGCAACAGCAAGGACAGTTTGACTTGGTTAAAGTGTTTTTCTATCAGAAACTTTTCCTCATACTTGTGGTCATGAATTCCACTTTAATGACAGGTAAACCCATGCCTTCCTCCCCCTCCCACCCTCAAATATAAATACCAGTTCTTTTGGGAGCTGAGTCTCTTTTTCAGGAGTCAAAGATAATTTGCCAACATGTATGTTTTCTTACAGGACCCAATTACTGAAGGGAGTTGTGACCTGGTTTCAAATGCTCTTGGGTTTCCTCACTCAGAGCTAATTTTTGTCATTGTTGTTAGAGCAGAGATGGGGGTGGGATCTGCTTTTAGAAGCCAAGTATAGTTGACTTCCAGTGAGCATGCAGTGGAAACTCGCTTCCTCACCCTCCTTCCCTTCCTGCTTTCCTGCTCCATTCCATCCTTCCTTCCCTGAGTCATTTACTTGGTCTGAGATAGACTAGAAGATGAATAGGGATGCATTAAAATAATTATCACTGCAAGACCATTATTTATAGCTATGGCTTATTAACTAAATATAATGAATCTCAAATTAGTTGAACTGAATGAAGAATTTTGATGAATCAGTTTCAGATGAATTGATAAGACTTTGATGGTGTTTTTCTCTAATTACTGTTGTTGAAACTCTTTCCCCCAAATGCATCTCTTTGCTTCCATTTCTTAGGAGGAAGAATCCTGAAATACTGACTAATTTTTTTTTAGACAAAGATTTGAAAGGTTTTTATTCCACACAAGGATTTAGGTAGGAATGAAGATGCAGATTGAGGGACTGGGTATTAGCAATTTTCTAGCCTTTAGGGCATACACAGGAAAATACCTTATTTTCTGTTGTTGCTGTGCCAAGGTTAACTTATTCGCCTGTTGTGCCCCAGACTGGCTCAAAGTAGGACAGACCTATTTCCTCTCTTCCTGATGCATGGCCAACATTTCCCAGCCTCCATTGTGTTTAGCTTTGGTCATTTGACTGAGCTCTAACCAGTAGAACAGTTAGAAGTGACAGTCTATCTTCTGGTCCATCACATCAAGGTCTCCCAGGGAGCCTGCTTGGTGCAAATATGGAACTGTCATCAACCCCCTATTAAAGATGATAGAATATCGCTGTGGAAGGCGAATTTGGCTTCTTAAATAAGAAGGCTACTAATTGATCAATATCACCCATTACTGGATTTTACGTTGGTAGAAATGTTTGTTGTGATTGGGACATTATAAATTTTTGAGATTGCTTATAATGGCAACTGGTGATGCTGTAATTAATAAATTAACATTTACTAATAGAAATAAAGTCAAAAATTGAATTTTAAATTAAGTGTGATTATATTAAGAACTTTTGTTCAGGGTAGCCAGAGTTTTCTTCCAGATTATAGTTAGTGTCGAATCAGGGGAGCTAAGGAAGGCTCAGAGAGGTGGGAAAAAGGAATTCCAGTTTTCTTGTGGTCCTTCCCAGTTGGAAATTTGATGCCTGTAATTACCTCCATTACAGGAGGAAAACAATGGAGTGTCACCCGAGTTTTGGTCTTCAGCTCTTCTAAATGTAAATCCACAATCTCAAAGTAAACTCTTATTATTCAACTGTTAGACACCAGATTGATGTGCGTAATAGACAAAACCAGTTTGAACTTCTAGATAACACCCATGAAGCACATTGAGATGATGCATAAGATGCAATGCCCTGTTCCTGAATCAAAAGAGAATCTGAAAGAAGGGACTGCCTTTAAATAGATATTGGTAGGGCAGAAAAGCAAGTTAGGGATTCAAAGCATGAGGGTTTGATATCCTAGGTAGTGAGCAGGGCTGTATCTCCAGAAGCTGAGATACTCCCTAGAGATTCCATCCTACAATTTTGGGAACTCTATCATCAACCTGAATGAGCAAAATATTCTTGCAGTTCCAGATGAGGATTCAGTGCAGTTATAGCCTTATGAGATACCAAGTTGCAAACTCAGACCTCCCAAGACCTATGGTTGTGAATTGATGTATGAATCTGTTTAAGATGCTAAAAAAAAAAAATCAAAAAGAAATCATTCTAGCAGAAATGAGCCATATAGAAATGGACAGAAACCAAATGGTTTCACTAACATATGGTCAACCAAATGAAACAACACAAGGGGAGAGAGGGGCCAGCTGGAGCGGGGAGGGGAGGGGATGGTGATGGGTGACCCCCAGGGACTGAAATGATGTAAAAAAAATAATAATAAAGCAGATATTGGTAAAAAAAAGATGCTCAAAAAAAATCAAAAATAGGTAGAGGACTGCAATACAGGAGAAAAATTCTCCATTTCCCCATGGACCACATGCCTTAGGTACAGTCAAAGGCCTTAGTGACTCAGAGTTCTGATGCATCAGTGATCTAGACTTAACCCTCTTCTTCAGCATCTGGGTGTATAGTTTTTGATGTTGATAACAGAGACAATAAACCATTTCTGTGTTCCAGTGTAAGGGTTGTGTTGAGGTGTGCAGAGGTCAAAGACGCAGGGGATGAAGAAGAAAATTGCATCTTGACACATTTCTCTGAACTCAAGAACACCCAAGAGTAATAGAAATGGTGGAAACACACAATGAAATTTCTTTTCCCACAAACTGTTGCGATAACCACCCTCATTTGCTTGTTTGAATCAATGAAGTACATTTTGCCTCTTTGGGGATCAATTTTCTCATAGTTTCTAAAAATATCCATGTCATTCATAACTAGTATTTGACTAGTGGTTGTGTATTTTTACTGGACTCATCAATATGCAACTATGTTCTTTTTCTTTCCATGTTCTGATTCTCTCTTTCCTATTTCCCACAACCCTTCTGAGTCACTGTCAAAGAACATTTACATCTGGACCTATAGATTTCACAGCTGTATGTCTTTATCAGGAGGAGGTGTCCTGGACTGAAGCTGAGTGCTATGACTCAAACCCTTGCCACTCACTTCACTTGTGACTAGTCAGGTGTCTCTCCCATCGAGGGGGGTTAGTGTAAGAAGGGGTGAGGATGTTCTTTGGGAATGCCTGAAATCTGGATCCCCTTGTCCCAGCATGCCTTGGAGGTATGACTTTCCATGACCAAGTGGGGAACCTAGCTTTCTGTGCATCTCCTTCTTAAATCTTCCTTTCATTGCTCTCTTCTGTTTTCTGTCTCCTTTTCCTACTTTTTCTTGTGGTTTGATCATCCATTGGAGCCAGAATCCAGGCAATGGGAGAACAGTAAAAATGTTGGCTCAAATTGTAGGCTACTCACTCAATATTTAACCTCCATTGAGCATCTAAAAGGTCTATGCTAAGCAGTTTGGTTGATTTTACCTAATTTTTTATTATGCTGTTTATTAGACAGGTTGATTTCAGTCTTCTGAAAATATCAGAAAAAATAAAGGTAATAAAATTAAATCCATGATAGTCTCACTTTGTAGAATTTATCAGTATAAATAGTCGGATGCAGGTTTTTTCCAGGGTTATCACTTTGTCAGTATATACTTTAAAAAGACAAGAACGTATGAAATGACATTGCGCATCTTGTTTTATAACGTGATCTTTAACATTAAAAATCCCTTGACTTCATTTCACTTTCTCTTAGATATTGACTGCTTGGATAGGAAAGGTGATCTTTCTCATGTGTGAGGTGAATTCACAGCAGGATGTGCATGCCATCAAAACACTGCAAGAATGCCCTCCAAGGAGTTCTAAGTTCAAGTTCAACACTAACTCTAAAGGGAAGGGAAGCACAAGCAATGTCCAAAAAAGCTCACTTTGCATGATTTACTGGAACACCATGGCCAAGTCAGAAACTTTTTTATGGGTGAGAAAAAGTTTGCAAGGTGGAACAATCAAGACTGAAACTCATCTGTGTCAATGTGTGCTGTCCAAGAAAGGCAAGCATGCACACTGCCCTTTTACTGATGAGTACACATTTCAGATGCCTAATAAACATCAGAAAGGTTTTTCAAGTGTTTTCATAAATAGAACAGTACATAGTCTGCCCATTTGAAATACTCTCATCCAATCACAGCTAGAACTGATTATTATTCTTGCTATTATTGATGATTCAGACAACAATATGCCAGGGACCATGTAAATGACTTAACCTACTTTTTTATTAAAACAAACAAACAAACAAACAAAAATGCTGTTTGGTAGAAACTTCTCCCAATTTAATGCTGGGGAGAGAAGAACTCATAGAAACCAAGGAATTTCCCTAAACTCAAACAGTTAGTATACAATAAGTCTAGACGTCCAGAGGAAGCTGCCTAACACTAAAACTTGATCATGCTGGTCAAGTCTTGGCCATGTTGAAAGAACAAGCTACGTTGAGTGAATAAATGAATCATGAATCAACTTATCTTTTTTTTTTGAATCAACTTATCTTACAGATGGATCTTAATACATGTTAATTGACTGAGAAACCACAGCTCCTTCTAATTTTCTCACCAAATTTGATTCTCTACACCAAATGAGCTAGTAAATTACATGTAATGAACTTGCTGGCCAACTACATCTCCCAGTTGTTGAGACCAGCTGAGCTCTCCTGGAGATAGCAATGAGATGGAGAAACTATTAGAGGCAATCCTTTTTCAACACAACATGTTCCGCTTAAGTCATCATCCCTGGGTCAGGCCAGGGAGCCCTCCTTCCCAGGCTTTGCTGACTAGCACCAAGTTGAAGTCAAGAAAGCAGAATTTGGCTGAGCTGTTCAGGACTTCTTAATTCTGACTATCTCTCTGGGCCATTCATTTAACCGGGAAATGAAAGATTGACTCAAAGATGGTAGAATAGGTGTCTGGGGGAGGATTCTTTGATCTCATTGAGCTTATGAGGAAAGACTTCAACGAAACTAAGAAATCGCCAAAGATCAACCATGGAAACTGGTGATATAGTGATGTCTGGACTCAGGAGAGGAAGTGTCCTAGTGCCTTGATATTGAGCAGAATGACAGCTGCCCCAGCGGTCGCTTTCATATTTCAGTATCCCCAAAGGCCTATTCAATTCACCTTTGAATGAATCATGGAGGACAAGGAAGTCCTCAGAGAGATGGAGCACATTCCTTTAGACATCCAGTGTCTGTAGACAAGTATGGAGGAGATGCCTAGTCTGATGTGCAAGACCCTCAGTGAGACTGATGGCATGCTTTGGTTTTCTCCACAGCTTAAAGACATGCCTTGCTAACAATAACTTCTAACAGTCTGAAGATATAAAAGGTTTCAGTGTAGTTCATGGCTGAAGGACTTGTGAGAAGACCTGAAGTTTGATCTGGGTTTGGGTCCTTGGATTTCCTGTGTCATGTGATGTTGTGAGGTTTATCTGAATCCCTTTCCATGCTACATTGTCAGGGATATGAAGAGTGGAGGTTGTGAGTGTGAGCGCACCCTTAACTCTTACCTCTAAAACCTTTGTTTCTTTCACAAGTGTTTGAGCAGTTGATCTCTTGGGAAGCCCCCAGTCATATCTGTGGGCTTTGTGGCAGATAGACACACCCAGTAGGTCCATCTAATCAAGGGGAGAATGAGAACTGGTGTTATTGTTCCCTCTTTGACACATCCCCTTTGAAATTATTCTAGACTTGGAGGCCCTTGTGTGGGAAGAAAGTAGCCCCAGCCTCTCCAGACTGAGAGTCGGTGAGTTTCTTGAGGTGACACTCCAAGCCCAGGGCAGGGGTCTTATGTGTTTTGTTCTTAGCACCAATGTGGCTGACTGGACAATCTGGGGACTGGAGTAAGTCATCTTACATGTTGGTCATCTTGACCACTTCCAGAGAACTGACTATCAGGAACATGGAGCCTGTTTCTTTTCCATTGGTCTTTTTTCCCAGGAACTGTTGGGAGGATACTTTGATTCAAATTCATCTCTGTATCTCATCCAGTCTGTATTTTGACTTCTCTTATTCACTTTTCTTAAAGGGACTTGAGGGAACATATTTTCCAGAGACAGAGATTTTAGAGTAATAGCAGCTAACGTTGACTGCTTTTTCTGGGAATTCTGTTGTGGACTTTACATGCATCATCATATTGAACTTGACTGTTGGAAGAGAGGCAGATGAGGTGAGAAGGGAGGGAACTGAGAAAGAGGAAATGAAAAGACACCTTTATAATGAACCAACTGTGCTCAGAGCTGTGTTAGTGGACAGAGACACTAACAGTTATGGTGGTGGACAGTTATTGTGGTTCCTGAATCCCTGAAGGGTACAACTAAACTGTAGAAATAGAATCATTATCTTGCTATCAAAAATTTGAACATTAAGGTGATCCTGACTTTATGGTGTACAGTTATTCATCTCCAGACCCAAATGTTTAACATGTGCTAAATCTATTGATTTATCCTTCCTCAATTCTTTCTCCCTCATTTTCAGTACTTATTTATTTAATAATATTTATAGAACACTGTCTAGGGACCAGACACTTGTTCTAATTTTTAAAGAATCTCTGAAGAGATTTATGATGCTTTTCATTGATTCATTCATTCATTCATTCATTCATTCATTCATTCATTCATTCATTCATTCATTCATTCAGTCATTCATTCATGTATGTGTAAGAGTATCCACAACATCAATGTCCTCATCTTCATCATTATTTTGTACTGTCTATTTTTCTTCCGAGAGTTTGTAAGTGATCTTTATATCATTTATCACATTGGGTGATTCAATAATCCTCATGAAGCAAGATTACTCTCTTACTCTGGAGACAGAAGAACTGAGGCTCAAAGAAGGGAGATGACTTCCTACAGTCCACACAAATCAAGCCTTATAGACCTATGACTATAACTCATCTTGACTGCTCATCCTGTGCTTGTTCCCATGGATACATGAGGGTCACTATTGCAGATATCAACTGAAAAGGTTTAACTCACTCCAGTGCTAACAGATGATGCATGATTGAGAGTAGACCTGTGTTTAAATCATGGTCTCTTAGTTGTCTGACCTTGAACAATGACTTATCTTTCTTGAGTCTTCTTTTTTATCATATGTAACTTGGGGTTAAAGCAGGATCCTCACTGGTTGTCACAGAAGTTAAATAAGACAACACATGAAAAGGGCTTACCCAGACACCTGATACATAATGGGTGCTCCATGAAAGTCAGTTTATGTTATCGCAGACTTTGCTGATATTTCCTTTAGATGATGGAGAGGGCAGCTGGGGACACAGGCATGTTGGTGCCCTCAAGTGCCCCATTGATTGAAAACTCCTTTGCCTGCCTCTCACCCTACTGGGCACCAACCCAGGGATCTCAACCAGGGAAGCCTTTCCTTATTCTAGCCAAAGGGAATTAACTGCCACTTGACATTGTGTAATAGGGCTTGACCCATGCCAGTAGCTCCCTGAGGTCATGTGCTACCAGATCAGAACTCTTGAAGAAATGTTTCTCTTGGTTACCTGGGCTTCAGCAGCCTGTTGAAATTACCCAGATGTGTAGTGTTTATTTGTGTGGACAGATTGAAGATGAAATTGACCAAGTAAGAGTACATAGAAAGATAGTAATGCTTGACCACAGGGCTCTAGCATCTGGGCTTGCCAAACCAATGAGTTAGCTTTGTCTCTTGAGAAAACCCAGTCCTTGTGAAATCGGCCATTGTAAGACCTTGTTAAAACATTGAAATGAATGAGAAATTTGGGGGCAGCTGGATTAAGGATTTATAAATAAATAGAACTTAATTCAATGAGCAAAACTAATCTACAGGTGTCTGCTGGTCTATTTCATAAATTAGGAAAGTCAGGCTCAAAATGTCCACTATGAGCCTATGGTTAAACCTGATTTTATTCTAGCGCTTGCTATGCAAGGTATCCAGTTACGTGTCAGACTTACCAATAAATGGTGAGAAAGTGAAATAGAAAAAGCCTTTGTTTTATTCCTTGTCTTCCTTGAATTCTGGCTTTTTGTCTCTAGATGCCTTTTTCGCATTTCTGTATGGATGACTAACCACCATCTCCAACCTATTATGCCATACAGATTCCTTGGATTCCCTCCTCAAACTTCCCAGCAATTTATGCTTCATCTAACCTTCATATTTAATTGATTTACATTGTCATGTCTCTAGATCCTTTCAGTCAACTTAGGAATGCTGCTCAGTTTCATGCATTCCCTATAACCAATTATCCACTTTGTCAAGCTCTACTTTGAAATCATTTTCCAGGTCTGTCTGCTTTGCTCCAACTAAACCAAAATCATGCCATCCATGCTCCATTCTCTCCCCTTTTGACTCCTACAATCACTTTCTAATCTTTTCCTCATTTTCTTCATTTCTTTGCCCCCCCAAAATCCAATCTCTTCAAAATTATCATGTAGATGCCTTCCCCAATGAAAACAAACTCCTGGTGTCCATCCACAATCCTCAATGGTGTATTTAGCATTTTATGTAAAATTGAAGGTTCTTACCCTGAATGTGCAAGTTTCTTACTGATCTGGCTCATGACTACATTCTGGATTTCACCTCCTCCTACTCTCTCCATGGCAGCTGTGTTCCAGCCAAACTGGTTTTCTGGATGAAATGCCCAAACTGTTTCTCAAAACAGCCCCAACTTTCATCAATGTTGGGGTCTTTGTGCTAGTTGTTCCCCATGCTGGTTGCCTTTGCACACAGATCTTGGGATTCTGGGCTTTTTTGAGGTAATTTCTTTCTCAGTTGAAACATCACTTTCTCATGGCCTACCCTGACCACCCAACCTATTAAAGAACTAAATAAATCTCTTTCATGTCACTCTATTTATGCTCATCCAAGTGTGTGTCTCGATCTGGAATTATCTCACTTAATTGGTTTTGCATTAATAATTTATCAATCCCAACTAGAAAGTACATTCTAGAGGAATAAGGATTCTGTCTCTTCTTCATTACTGACTCGCCTCCATTGCTGAGCATATGGTTTGATATAGGATGAGTATTCAGTAAAGATCATTGATTGAATGAATGACTGACCTTCATATAATGACTTCTATGGCATATAAATGTGGCCCCCAATATTCTCCTACATCCAATATACTGCCTTTAGTAGTATATTGCTTACAAACTAAAACCAAATGAAAATAAAAATCAATAACTACTTTCTCTCTAATTTCTAATCTTGATCTTGTATACCTTGGTACAATGATAGAATCAACAGGTGACTTCAAAACAAGACATTCAAAGCAAATGTGGGTCTCAACCATGTGGTTTTTCCTGGGTGGAGAGTGCTATAAGGGCAGGACCCGAACCTAAGCCTTACAGCTAGCTGGCCCTCATGCCCCCTGCCCATTCATCTCAGCTCTCTCATCTCCAGCCAGCTGCTGCACACCTACCTCCTACGCTTCTCAGTCTGTTTTGCCTCTTTTCTTCCCAGAGCTGCAAGGAATCTGTGACCTGGCACCTGTGAGCAGCCTGGGTGGGGGCCTCCTCCTGATCATGTTCCTCAGACTTGGCAAACATATCCTTTCTGCACCAGCCCTAAGAGATGGCATTTTCCTAAATCACTTGGTTCTTGGAAATTCGGCTATTCAATTAGAAACCGAAATGGTTTTTGTTCTAATTCGCCAGCTGTATTGTGTGTGTGTGTATGTGGTGGTGGTGGTTGGGGCATCTTTTGTATCAATATGTGGGTTTCATGATGGTGGGAGCCACTTGACACAGAAGCACACAAACACTTTTTACTTTCCTTCTTAGAATCCTCCTAGACTCAGACTAATTTTAACTGTCAGCATTTGTGAAGTGTTTTGCATTTTGTTGCTGCTACTCCTGTTATTACCATCACTAGTGCTGTTATTACTACTACTACTACTACTACTACTACCATCTTTGCTATTGTTCCTTGTGCCACTGCTATTAGTAATAGCACTAGTAATATTTATTAAATATTTACTAATGGAGCTGGGTGGAGGAGTCTGTGTGCTATATCAATGTCACTTCCTTTAACAAGTCCCCAGTCTTTGAAGGTGGCAGAGCCCATAGTGGTTAGAAATGCAAGACAGAAGTCAGGCTTCCTGGCTTTGCATCTTCCAGAGGGTACTAGTGGTTTGTTTAATGCCATTCAGTCTTAATTGTCTTAAGTTAGGGACATTAATACCAGGACAGAATCCATGAGATGAAAAAATGAAACTTTTTCAAAATCACTGAAGAGTACCTAGTGTTCAACACACTACTTGTTATGGTTGGTATTAGAATAGCTTTCCATGTATTTAAGGGGTAACTGTCCCCTTGCTTTTCTTCCTTCTCTGTGCTCCCCAAAGCAAGGTCTTTTCTATACATAATATTAGAACAGTGTTTAACTTCTTGGATTCTTCTGCCAGCCTAGATGATTCTAGATGATTCTTTGACAGGAGAATTAGCTGTAGTCACTGTTTTGTCCACCACACCCAGCATAAACCTGGGATGCCCTGGGTGTTCAAGGACATGGGGAGAATGGTAAAGGGCTGGATTTCTGAGTGTTTATTATGGACTAAATCCTATGTTAACTTGTAGTATATTTGATGCAGGTAATGACCTCTGAAGGTAGAAGACAGTCCTTCCTCTATTCTTTCTTTCTTCCACAGTGATAAGCCTTAGTTTCTCAGATGTGTAAGTGAGAAAACCAGGACCTATGGTAGTATATAGTATATCACCAAGCATATCATTAAGTGATAGTGTATCACCAAACTAGTGATAGTGACTTGGCCAAAGTCAAATGACTTCTCTAGAGAAGACTCAGAATCTAAGGCTTTGGATTCCACCACAGCCTAGCATACAGACTTGAGATACTGCACAGACAACATTATCAATGGGTGCATTTGAAAAATGAAGACCATTCTCTTCCTTTACTTGAAAATATCATCTTGGTGGCACTAGGAGGAGAAAGACTATGGTATTTCTCTATAGGTTACCGAGCATGGCCAGCAGTTTGAATCAGTGAGGCTGCCATCAACTCTACCTGTGTGATAAGGAAATACATGGACCCAAGTATTGGGACTTTTGGCTGCCAACTCAGTTGACTGGTCTACATCAATGTAAAGAAATTGCCTATTAATCTTTTATGACCATGTTCTTGTTCAAAGAACACCATTACTAATTTGCCAGCAGTGCGCAGACCCAGTAATTGAAAGAACATAAAATATTGTTTCTACCTGGAGAGCAATCTCCTGGTTGAAATATTTAAAAGATTAAACACATTTAGGCACACACACATATTCATTATAAAAGGTAATAAACCGTATACTAGAAAATTTAGAAAAGTGGTAAAAATCACCCTTAATCCAATGATTTTAACACCATATCTCAGCATAATCCCACAACTCTTCTTATTTATTTTTATACTTTCATTTGTTATATTATTCATATAAAACCACCTCAATATTTTCCTTCAATATTTTTAGAATTAGAATGATTATCGTTATTAATATATTATGCATGGGCATAATATATAAATGGCTAAATATCAACTGAGAAATTATCATGAATCTTCTAGTTCTCAAGATAAGAATGGTTTATTCTATGTAATTTTGATTTTTAGAGCTGATGGTGAAGCTATATGGATGTACATTTCCTTCTTTGCCATTCATCAGAGCTCAAATTATTAATTCTAGTTCTCCATGTTCTTTACTATTTGCAGTTGAAAATGATGACAAAGACTTGACACCTATTTTAGATGGGCAGGAGGGAGCAGCAGACCTAACAACCTCACTTGGTTGATGAGGAGATTGAGGTTCATTAATCTAGTGATGGTGGACCTAGGTTAGAAGATGCGCATCTTTCTTAGTAACACCAGGGATGTCAGTGTGGGTAGTGTAAGGGGGGGTGGAAAGGATATACTGATAGATGAAAAGTGTGTGTGTGTGTGTGTGTGTGTGTGTGTGCCTGCCTCACAGGAAGCCTTATGTTCCCTTGTAAGGACTTGGACTTTCACTCTGAGGTAGAGAGGCACTGACATTACTCTGACTGCTGTGTTGCAACCAAAAAGCAGAATACAAGAATGGAAGTAGGGAGATTCCTGGAGACAGTGAAGTGTGTTGGCTAAAATGCCAGTGGCTCAAGCCAGGCAGGCAGCCTGAAGATGGCCAGATATGGTCAGATTCTACCTATATTTCAAGTGCTGAGGTAATTTGTGCATGGGCGTAAGCTGTAAGCTGTAGAGTTGAGATGATAGTAGAGTCAAAGGTTGACTTCAAGCTCTTTAGGCTTAAAAAACAGCTTATGGGGTGTCTTCTTGGAACTGGGTCTGGGAAAACTTTGGGAGGAATGAACCAGAAACAAACGGATAGCATGAAAAGGTCCCAATCAATAATTCAACATTGGTTCCATTGGGGACATGTGAAGTGCGAGATGGTTAGCAAATATTCAAGTGGAGATATCTAGTCAGTACTTCATGAGTCCTGAGTGTAGGTGAGACGAGTAGAGATGAGAGTTTGCAAGTTTTGAGTGCTGAGTGGAGTTAAACACCATGAGATGGAATGTGGTCACCCATGAGAATAGATTAGTTAAGGGAGGAGGATCAAGTAATGCTCATTGGAGAGAACCATTAAATGAATACCAAACCACTGCATGGAGAAACTGTAATTCACTGACCCTTCCATTGGAGAACATCTGTATGTTGTGTTCTACAAGTATTCTTAAACTTCTATGACCTGCTGGTAGTTAACAGCATTTTCTTGCATGTTCCTGAATTTTGACATGGACACCAACTATGTGTTTGTACCTGGCAGCCTGGTGTCCTAATCAAAGCTCTGGGAACACCTCATTAGATCTCTGACTAATTCAGCAATGTGTGTAATGTATTATAATTAGACTTAAACTAGGTAGGAGTTAACCTTTACACTGTTCTGATGAGAAAAAATCCACTCAATCCAATCCAATAATCCTTATTAATTATATAGATTAGCTATAAATTAGCAGTAAATTAGTTAATCCATAATAGGTAGCAAATAGTATAAGCAGTGTTGACAGTGAGCATAATTTACTTAAAGGGAAGAACAGCTTACAAAGGTTTCTGTGCATTTGTTGTTGAACCATAATTGATACTATGGTTATGACCTCATCTCCAGATTGCTGACCTCACACAGGCCAAGCAGAAGCTGCAGGTTCAAGGGGACATGAAATGACAAACTCTAGGATTACCCAGACCCAGAGTGGACTCTGTGTTCTTTATCCCTGGTGGGTGGATTTGAATAACAGATTTCCTTAACTCTATAAGGAAATGCTGACTACTACTCTAGAGAGTGGTAGGAATAAATGTAAAGGATAAGTCAAACAGTACAGATGATTTGCTTTACAAAAATGAGTTCCCTAACTTCTGTGGGTTTAGTCTTCACAGCCCAGCTAAGCTGGCACTGCCTGTGGAAAAGGAAATTGGTGACTCCCAATTGCTGTGACCACTTTGTTCTAGATGCTTCTGCAGCAATGCAAAATCAGACTCATCTAGTGTGATCCCAGTTAACATGACACTGGTTCCACCGCTGTCATTCAGGAAAGAACCAGGGATCATTCATGGGGCTACCTTTCCATACGCCGTATAAGCCATGGCCTGTGCTCAATATTCTAACCTATTATATTAACTCTGTCTAGAGAATTTGAATGTGAATCTATTCAATTCATAGTGAGGTAACCAAGAATCCCTTGTGTATCTGAAGTCAACATAATGGTGTTTTGAAAACTCTTTCAAATTCTGTTTCAAATTCACCATCTGCTCCTTCCTCTGTATTAACCTGAGTCAAACTGGTTGACTTAGAAGTATCTAATGAGATTTCCTTTCATAGATGGGTGTTCCTGTATCTTGGGTAATACAAACCACCACCTACAGAAAGCCAACCACAAAGGGGGCTTTTAAAGAAGAGCATGATTTTATCTTCTAACTGGGCTTGACTTTTTTATTTTTCCTTTTTCTTTCTTTTGTTAAATGTAACCTCTCCATAAACACCTTCCCTGCCACCCCACCACCCACTCACACCCACACCTCCCCACTTATTTGCTTGATAGAAATGCATCACTTATGAGTCTTGTTTGTATAGTAATTGATAAATTCTGGAGATGGGCAATGATTAAAGATTAGATTTTTCAACCTCAACTGCTGTTTCTTTATGGGTTTTTAGGCAGATCAAATATCTGTCTTGCAAAAGAAATATATGTGATGCAGACATAATTAATATGATTATGCATCTATGCATATATTCGAACTAGAATAAGCTAATTCAAATTAGTGCATAGTCACATGGAATTATTTTGGTGGATTATGCTAAGAGGTATATAAAACCTATAATCACTGACTGTGTTTTAGATATACAAAACCTAACCTTATTGAGCTTTTACTGTGCTTCAGGTAGAATGTGAAATATAATGCAAGCATTTTCATAACTATTTTGTGTTCTCATAACAGTTCTGTGAGATAGATTTATTTTTTTGTTTAACTTACTAGTGAAGTTGACATTTTAAAGCAATCATTTAAGTAGCCCAACTAAGTCGTTTGGCTTATCGTGGTGGAGCCGCTTTTCAAAGCCACACTTTGCCCCATCCAAAATCTGAGTTGACATCCATCACACAGTGCTTGTTTTTTTTTTTTTTTCAAAAAAGATGAAAGGACCCAGGTATTGCCTTTAGGAGCTCTCAGTCTAATAAGGGTCATAAAATGGATGAAGAAATAGATAATATAAAGTAGAAAATGGCATCTTCTAAAAATATATTTATTCATTTTATGTTCTTTTTAATTTAATTTTTAAAAATTTGTATATATATATATTACATTATTACATTATTGTGTATCCCGGGGTTTTCTCTTTTCCTTAACACCTGTTAACCATCTTATTCTTTTGTGTACCTTGCCTCCCCAGTTTCTTCCCCCTCCCTCTCTCTCACTTTCATTCAGTTTTGTTGGTTGTTTCTATTTTTTATTATTTATTTGTTTGTTTTTTCTTATATCTTTCATACAAGTGAAAACATCCTCTATTTCTCTTTTTCTTCCTGGTTTATTTTTTTTATTATGAGTCCTTGTGGCTCCATTGATGTAGCTGCAAATGACGTGTTTGCCCTCCTTGATTGATACATAGTATTCCATTGTGTGAATATATCACATTTTTTCAGCCAAGAAAATGGCATCTTAACAAAGGTTAAGGGGATGCTGTGAGTGTTCAGAATAAACAGATTTCTAGTCAATAACTTCTTCAGTTTTGACCAAATCATCACCTCCTCTGGAAAGACACTCCTGACCCACTAAGGTTGCCCCTTTGTCCCCTTTCTATGCCATCTGTGAGCACACTCACCCCAACAAGTGCAGAATTGCATGGAAGGCTGACCTGCTTGGCTTGCAGTGGATACTCAGTATGTGGAATGAAGGAGTCCCTGGTACGGTAGTTGGGACTCAAGAGAAGAAGTTATGATAAGTCAGGGAATGCAGAGGCTGAAAAAGGGGGATTCATCATTAGGAGATCATGCACATCTGGATGAGTTTCCTGGAAATTCTGGACAGAGAAGAAGCAAAGGAGACGGGGAGAAGGAAAATGAGGAAGTAGCAAATGAGTAGAAGGAGTCAGAATCAGAAGTAGTTTCTGTTATACCGATGAGTGCAAATATGACTTGAAATGGTCAGAAAACTTAGATGCTCATCGCAGAAGCAAATTCTGAGCATGGGGGTTGCTCAAATGAGCACAGATGTCAGAACGAGAGCATTTGGGGCACAGTGCTGGGTGCACAGAAAAACCATGATACGTCAGAACTATAGCAGTTGGAGTCTGCTGAGCATCTGCTTCAGGCTGGGCAGGTGCTGGAGGTCAGCAAGCATTTTCTCATCTAATACTCACTTTAGAGACCAGAAAATAAAATGTAAAGGATTCCATAATTCTTCAAGGGCAGAACTCTAGGCATGGCTGTACTGAAATCCAAACCCACTTCTGTCTGATTCCAATGTCTGTCTTGAAGTATATAGAACAGACATGGAATGTTCTAGAAAGAAATTAGGTTGGGTCCCAGTGTGTGGTATGAGTTGTCACAGGGAGGAGGGTGCATCTGAAGCAAAGAAAGCTTGAATGATCTGTTGGAATGTGGCTCTCTCTAGGATTGAGGAAACTAGAATAAAAAGTCAGGATTGTGTTTTATTGTATCTTTTCTACTGAGAAAATATCATGTAATGGAGTTAACTACAAAGAAAACATATTTCCACATAGACTTCTAATAAAGAATATATGGTCATGTAGAACAAAACTAACCAAAGGTAGGTCAAGTTTTAGAAGCATTGTATTGTACCCAGAACTTAACATTTTTCTTTGTCTTCTCTTTGTAGGTACCATTCTTTTTCTACTCCCTGGTCCATTAGAAATTATTCCAATCTTGATGTTTCTTTGAAATTTTCCTTGTGATTCTTTTTTGCCTTTTCACTCTCTTCCATCTCCAGTCCTCTCCCAACACCACCCCTTCTTTCTCAAGTAAAGTTGATCCTCAATGTTCACAATAGCTCTGTTGTATAAAGTAGTTCTGTTGTCCTGAGTTACTGTGAACACTGAATTAGTGAATTCTGAGGCATGGCTCCTCAGGGAAGCATAGAGTTAGGTTGTAAGACTTTGGCTATGATATTCCATCAACTGATCAATTCATAATCTTGCTCCATGTGTTTTTACTGGAAAATGCCTTATTGAATGTAGTTTTTGATGTATTAATGTTGAACTCATGGCCAACAACATTCAAACTTATACTTGAACAAAGCTTAAGTAGCATGGATTTTCTTTGTAAGGCACATTGAGTCTTCCTGGATATAGGAGTTCCAGAGAGCACCCCACTACCACCCTTCCTGTGGTGCAAGCCAACCGCAACATAAGAGCGAGTGCAGCATAGGGATACTAATTTATCAAAAGACAGCTGAACCAGGGCACAGAAGAATCTCACCTTCTTAACCCTCAGCTGGGAATATATGGGGGCAGATGGCTAGAATTTTTCATAGCTCTGCTCCTTTCCATGAATGACCAGGGAACTGCTGAGAAGTATTGATAAGGAGTCATAAATAACCCCCCATGTTAAGTTGAATTCTCAAAGAAGGAATCCATGAATAGAGACAATGGACTGTATTTATAATGTTTTGCAGAACTGAATCCCTACATCACCTGACACCTCTAGATGCTTCAGTTTGACACATGAGGTACTTTGTCATTGAATTACCTTCAAGTTCCTTAAGGTAAACCAGCACTCATTACCAGCACTCATTGGATCAAGCTCTTGTGTTCCAGAAATCAGGATGTCTCCACAGTGTATGTTTATGTCACTCTCAGGACTTTGCCAATGATTCAACTTGGGGAAGCAATGAAATGGAAAGCATTCAGTTCAGGGGGGAAGGTCCAGTGGAGTCACCGTTCAAGAGGCTTGACTAACCAGGGATGCTGAACAGAAAGTGTCACCATCTGGTCCAAGAAGGGTTTTCTCAGCAGGTTGTGAGGGATACTGTGCAGAGGTCCTGTGGGTTTATGGTGAAGAGCTCCCCAAGGGTTTGGAAAGAGCAGATTCATCCTGAAAGAAGACATATTTGTTTAACTGTTTGCTCACCAAGTAGACCTCTTTTCAGCTATTTCTCATAGAAGGATGGTTCAGTTGGTCTCACATAGGGCTAGAAGCAGGGCTGTTCTTTCCCAAATACCCCTTTTATATTCTTGCTCCACTACTGGGAAATCTCCAGGATGCTTTAAGATTCATCTTTAAATTATATGGAATGTCACTCAAACAGTGATGTCATGCGACCTTGGCCTATTTTTCACATCCTTTCTCTTCATAGGTATAGTTTGACTTTTCTAGATATTCCAAATGACTAGACATAATGTCATAGGCTTTTCTACAATTTTTGCCCCCTATTATATATACATGCATACATATATATCCTTGTTCCCATCTTCATTTCACTTGACTACGATGGCACATCCATTGATGCCATAGCTTAGCGTTCAAACAGCATGGTCTTTTCTGAAGTTCTGACTCTACAATCATCTTGTTTTCCTTACATGAATAGATAGAGTCAGGGTTCTTCTAGTCCTGAAATCCTCTGTTTAAAAGCTGACATCTGTATCATTCTTCTGTCATTCATTTCCTCCTTCCACACAGTTCAACTCTGTAACTAGATACCATCTCCTTTGTGGGGCAGATTATATGTTGAATAAGTTGAGTGACTTATTCAAGTTACTTGATTTTTGTGTTCTTTAGTTCTTAGCTGCAAATAGGAACAGAAACTACATTGTTGGGCTATTCAATGAGGACACATGAAAGTGTTTAGAAGAGTGCCCTGATTAGGGAAGATATTGATTGTTGATTTTTAGTTATTTTATGCTTTTCTGTACCTACTACCTTCAGGACAGGAACATCACAACTGCTCAACTTCTATGCAGAACAGTTTATTTTCATCTATCAATTTAACTCATACAAATTCAGCTACACACTCTTTTATATACAATTAAATTACAATAATTGGATTTCTGATTATTTTGCGTATAGTGGCTACTGTATGCATTGTGTATTTATACTGTGGACAACTGTGACCAATTATATTATATATATTTGGTTATATTTTATGTATATATAAAGGGTCCTCAACGGATATTTGAGAATGTCATGTGAGATTCAACTCACATTTAATGTGAGATTCAATTCCAATTACCACATGTTAGATGTTTTACACACATTATCTAATTTAATCTATGTGCATGCATTTCATATAATAGGAATATAAGATTCAGGGAGTTAATCAACCTGTCCCAAATCATAGTCAAAAAAATTAAGTCAATGTCAAAAAAAGAAACAAATGTAGGAAGCAGTCCATGTGTATTTTGAGAACATTTTAAGTAACATTACCTGGGCATGTTTATTGGTGATGTTTTATTTTAGAAAAAATTAATTCACTACCTATATTAGTTCTCATTGTGCATTATATTGCTCTGCTAAAATAAAGAATCACAAAATAAAATTAACTCACAACAGTCTGAAACCCAAGACTTTGGCCATTCATTCCCATTTGTATTGGCTGATGTAGACTAAGAGGCTGTTTCCCTGTGAGGAGTCATCAGTAGCTACAATGGAGATAAATAACCAATCATTCCAGAAAATACAGACTTGTCATTGGTCCTCATTGAATTCAGTGTGACCTCCATCAGCAAGAAATCTATGAGGGGCCTGAACAGCTCTTTCTGTCTATCCTTTGCACTTAGAGACATGGACATGTCTATGTGAAGTTGCAAGAGGTGGATGGAAACCATGTTGGCGTGGACCCCACAACTGATAATTAGGTTCTGATTTTGTTTGCTTGGTGACACTTGATAGTTCTTTTACTGCTATGGAGGAGATGTCCCTTGAAAGAGCCTGCTGAGCCTCTTCTAGGGAGAATGTTGCAAGGGATCCTATGAATACTTTTTGGCCAAATATGAGCTCTTGCTTTGATCAAGAGAGTAACTCATTGGAATCCAGATGGTTTATAGCTCAAACCCCATCCCAACCTCCAGCACTTCCTGATGTGAATAGAATAGAGTAACATGGCAAGTGCTTAATTCAACAGATGTTTGTGTCATGTTGAGTTCCAGGTATTAACAATCAACAAGACATGAGCCTTGCCCTCTAAGGAGTTACAAACATCCACATTTCATAATAAATTCCACCTACCCTTTGCATGGACACAGAAGACTGGTTACACCTCTGTTAGATATACTCATTGTCCATTAGTGCTGGTTGCCCATTCATGTTGACGATGCTTATCTTGGCTAGAAAGAAAGCATGCCGACAGGGTAACGCATGACAGATGCTAGCTTGTTCTCAAAGTGAGGCTCTCTGGACCTTATTTGCTGAGTCACCTGGGACACATCATTAAATATCTCCAAATTTTTCTATCTGTAATGCAGATGATTCTATTATTTCCCTCATGACATTGTTATATCATATTTGGTGATGTTCTCCAGATTACTCTATAAACTGGAAGTCAGTCTTATTTCATACAAGGCTGAATGTGTTATATTCCATTAGGGTGTACATTTTGGAAATCTGGAAATCCATCTTTTGTGAGTATAGCTTTTTGTTTTTAAATTTACCAGAATATTAAATTAACAAAACCATTCCATCCCCTGACTTTTGGGTAAATGGGAGTTAATGGTCATATTTCCTGTCTTTTAAGAGCTGGCAATTAGTTAAGAACATAGTGATTAAATTCCCTGGAATGAATCAGTCACTTAATATCATTATTCTTTCCAAAACAAAAACTTGAATTTGAGAAAGATTATCAGAGTGACTTTGGATAAAGGAGGAAGTAGTGGTGGTGGTCTGCAGAACTGACAGAATCCAGAGGATTACAATATACTTTATTTGAATTTAGAATCACCCTGGCACATCTGAGCTTACCTTCTCTCTTCTGAAATCTGGGTCTGGATTGTGTCTGCTATGTGTCAGTCATCTTTAATTTCAGAGTATGGAGACAAAAATCACTGTTGAGTTTCTGTGAATAGGAAGGAGTGTTTGGATCATCTTCCAGAGAACGAAGTTGAACATAAAGTTTATTTCCTCTTAGCAGTGACTGACAGTTGTGTAGCATAGAGAGCTTATTAACAAGACGACTTCAAGATGTGCAGTAAGGCCATATTAACCCACTAGAGAAAAGTGGATGGCGGAAACCATGTTTAACTGACTAGACTTCCGAGTCAGCTTTGGGTTTAGGTCCTGACTCTGCCACTTTATAAGCCATGCAATCCTGAACAAATTATTTAATCTTCCTGAGTTTGATTTTCCTCATCTGTATAATAAGAATGATACTATGTCTTTGAGTAGTTGTGGTGAGTAATTGAGATAATTAATGTAGAATGCTTGACACATATTGAAATATTCAAAAATGTTAACTCTCACCTCCGCCACCACCACCATCATTATCTTCATTATTATTACTTTGTCATCATCATCGTCATCATCACCAACACTGTCATCATCATCATCAACATCATCTTGATCATCATCAATTTCTTTGTCATCATTCCCCCTGCGTTAACTTTCCTTTTTATTCCTGTGGATCACTTGAGGGTCATCTTGATTCTTTCCTTTCATTCTAACCTTTCACTTCCCACATCAATTAATAACACATTTCCATTCTGTTCCTTTCAGTTTTTCTAAAATTATTATTTTTTTTATTTCATCAGACTAATGAATGATTCAGCCACCTGAAGGTAACTTTGGAGAATAGGAACAGATTATACCCTTTGATGTCCACAGAAAATAGGCCAAAAATCCTATTGTCATATAAAATTCCCACATTTGATGATAAAATTGTTCTTCGCAGTACTTGCAATATGGTATTCCTAAGACTGGACCATCTCCCACTTAGCCTTCTAAAACAGTGCCTAGATGCTCAGAAGTGTCTGGTTCCTGCTCTGGGGAACTTGTTGTTGACTGTGTGGTAATTTCCAGTTGCTTCCTATCTTCCATCTCCCATTTACTCACCTGTTTGCTCACTCATATTCACAAGCAGCTACTTTTCCCATGCATTAGCAGGCTGAGGGTCCAAAGGAGAGATGATGAGATGCACCATCTAATGAGGGATGTTAACAAGCAAACAATTACAAAGCAATGTGATTAAAGTGCTGAGATGCAGAGGAGTTCCCGACTATCTTGGTGGATCAGGGAAGGACTGAAGGAGGTTTCATGCAGAGGCTCAGTCTCACCACAGGGAGACAGCGAGGGTTCCATGAAAAGCAGTGGCAACGGCTGATGAGGAGCTCATCTTCTCGGTCCTTCTGAGCAATCAGCTGCTCTCAATTGTCAGAACTTTGGATTTTTACCTCATCTCTTCCAAGTTCATGTCTCAGAACTTGACTATGCAGCTGAGACAGGAGGCAACACAGATGATAGCCTCCAGCCATTCTTTTTGACACTCTTTCTCTCTGACCTTGGAATCAAGCATCTGTGTTTTCACATGGAAATGCTAGAAGTTGTGATCAACCTGGTCAAACCCCTCTATGACCTCCAGCTCTTATCCAATGCTGGGACAGCTCCCTCTCTCCTCCCTCTGCTTATATTGGATCCACAAATTATACTAGAGGATGCAGATCAGAAACACCAGATGCAATAGCCTGAATATAGAACAAGTTGCTGGCAGGGACAAAAATGACAGATAGATTCCAAATTGATGAGCAGAATAAATTATAATCGAGATACATGCTTATGCTTTTCTTTCTGGAATGTCCTTCTCTACATCTTACCAGACTCATTCAGAGTTCCTCTCCTCTAAAGTCTTCATAACAGTTCTCATTCTTTCCAGTTCTTACTCTGTCACCCCAAGTCAAGAAAGGAAAACTTAGGGAGTATGCTTTGTGCCCTAGGTTTTGCTGAGGCCTCTTTTAGATATTCTTGCTCAGTGTTCACTAGGGTTGTAGTGAAACTATAGAGGAGTGCAAAGATCAGAACTTTCTTTGAGCTTATCTCAGTATCCTCAGCACATAGTAGGACTTCAATAAATCTGAGAGATTTGTTGACTCAGCAAACAAATTCCAGGACAACTTATCTGAGTCAAGGTGACTTTTAGTTTAAAACCATCTGCAAACCTTTTTGTTTTTGAAACCCCGGACAAGGTCACATCTCTTTCAAATAAGCTTTTATCTTGACAGTGCTCACGGAGTGAAGAGCAGGCTGTTGGGTAGCCTGTAAACAGAAGACTCTTATGATGGATGGGTACAAGATTACCATCTAGCACATGGACTTGATAAACTAGTATTTTTACAGATGCAAATACAAATTGTGGTCACCCAAACAGATAAATCCTAGGAATCCCCTCTGTGTCTTAAGCAGGATTTCCTGGATGAATTTGTTAGTCTTGCAAATAACACATTGCTGTTGGCTGCGTTCAAGGGTAGTTTTCAAATTTAGGGACCTGAGCTGGGCCAGAGGATTTGGTCAATGATGAGTGATCGCAGAGAAGCATCTCTCCCTAGAACAGAGTGTATTTGATGTGGCAGATTCTGGAGTCTGAAGGAAATAGATTGTCATCTGACTCTATGATTGCAATGTAGGATCACTGGCTACCAGATCTGCAAGGTGGGAGGGATTGGAGAGAATTTAATGTGAAAACAAACAAGGGTGGGACATTGAACTTGCTGTGTACTTGGCACTTGGTCAAAGCAAGTTCCCCCTTCTTCCAGTGGTAGGAGAGGCAGAGGCAGCTGAAAGATGGATGATGAGATTTTCTTTTCTGAGTATGTGATGAGCTGCTAAAGGAAGATGCATTTTGTACAAAGGTGCCTTCTTCTGTACCTTCTTTTTCCTTTTTTGGCCAGAGGCAAGGGTCAGTACTTCCCCACGAGTAGCTCTGTTCATTCCCCCCCTTCTCAGTTACTGGCGTGAAACCACCGCTTGTTCTTTTTCTGAATGGAGTCCCCTGCTCTCTGCAATCTTGTGTTCCTGCTCTCTGACCACAGACCAACAACCCAGGCGGCGTGGTGACCATTTCCCAAATACCAGGAACTCTCGAGGACCAGACCCACACAGCAGCATCATTTTATACTGATTCTGCTTCTGGACCTTGACCCCAAGCATCCTGTGAAGAACGAAATAGATACTGAAAGCAGTAATAATAACAGCGAATGTGAACACCCCTCCCTGCCGCAGCCCCCACCCTGTGAAATCCCCAAGAGGTGTGAGAAGACTGAGGTGAGGGGGGCCCAGACCCTCATAGACTGTTCATGTCTACTTCTCTGAATTGGTAATCTTTGCACACACAATCAAATGAAAAAGGTACAAAGGGGCTAAAAAAATATCTCCCTCCCGATCATGAGGGTGGATCACACGTGATATGGTGTTGGGAGAATTTTGGAGTATACAATAATGTAAAAAAAAAAAAAATCAAGAAGAATTCAAGAAAATCTCCCTCCCACTCTTTACTTCCATCCCAACATTCTCCACCTGAGAACTGGCTTGCTGTTATTTGTTCCTTACCTGTCTCTGCAGGAAAGGTATATTTTTACATCTTTTGCACACACATAGCATGCTATTTTGCACCTTGTCTTTTGTACTTAGCACTGTCTTCTGAAGCACTGTAGAAAGAGAGCACTCTCCTCTAAACACATGGGTAGAACTTATTTCTAAATATGTCTCCGTGTATCCAGAAGTCATCTGCTGGTGCGCATTTAGCTTGTTTGCAAAATGAAAAGAACACTTCCTGCCGAAGTCAAGTTCCCTGATTTAGTTCCAAACCCATTAGAAAATACAAAGGCAGAGGCCCTGCAAACAGGCTCACATGTACCTGACGTTCTGGAATATTCCCCACCTGCTTTAGGTTTGCATTTCTCACATCCCAGAAGAACATGATTGAAATGCCAAGGTTTTGGGGGGGGTCACTAATATTTGAGAGCAAGCAGGGGATGCAGATTCTAGGAGGGAAGAGAAGAGAACCTTGGAGAAGGAAGGAGACACAGGTATGAAGGCCAGAGGAGGATTTAAAACCAGGGAATTATGGCACAGGGGGATGGATGGCCAGTGACTGTCGGTGAAGAGTCAAAGTGACTGAAACAGGCTAGTAGCACATGGGAAGTTGAAGATGGGTGTGTGTAGGGGGGGGCGGTGGGGGTGCAGAGGGAGCTACTTACCAGCAAATATAGAAGGTGTGGAAAGACAAGGAGCCGTGAGGTTGCAACTAGCTATTTCCACACTCATTTCACTAAACCTCACTCAGTAATTTTTTTTTTGAAAATGGAGCAGGGTTATGTAAGTGTATTTATACACCACTTTATCACTTAGCCCTGAGAGAGTTTGAAAACAGTGAAAAAAATTCTAACCAACCCCAAACTTAAGCAAATGAAGAGGAAGAAAAAGACGCTCCAAGGTTATTCTTTGATATTGGTGGCATTGGCTTTCAACTGCGTGATCGTTATGGCAGGGGGGGAAGGAAGAGGGGTTATGTGGTTATGTGAAGCACTGCTTTATTTTTTGAAATTCTAAAAAAAATTCACTACAATGATTATTTTCTTATTATTTTATTTTTTGTCTGCTTGGCAACTAGATTGATTCTGTATTAGTTCTGCAGAGGCCTGAACGGGCTCCCTCTCCCAACCTCTCACACTGCATCATGGTGACCTTGAACAAGTCATTTCACCTCTGATGAGCTGGTGTGGTTGCTCTCTGCGCAAGGACGTCCTTGTCCAAGGGCGTCCTTGGACAGACACTCGCACAAGGATACTAACTGTGTCTGGACAGCTGGGAAGAGCTGCACTTAGTTCAGCCCCACCTGGGCACAACTCAAGAAGGAAGGGAGGAAAACCTGGGAGATCCTCTCTTATCCACACCTTTCTACCCCATGCAGCAACCTGCTCTTGTTAGCCAGGTGTCAAATGCCAGCAGTATCACCAGTTACCTGGCTGATTAGATTTCTAAAGGTTTGCTGGCACCCTACCTTTGCCCCTGATTTCTCCAAGGTCATAGTGAAAGTGCTTTCAGAATGAGCTTTCGATGAAAGCAGCAAGAATGCAAGTTCTATAGATTCATCACTGGATTTTGCTACTAACTATAGATTACAAGACACTATTAAGCAGGAGTTCTCAGTCTCTGGTTACATAAAGAATACAAGAAGGCCTTTTTAAACTGCAGGATGCTGGATCCGAACACCTGAGTGTCTGGTGCAAAGGATCTTGGGTAAAGCCCAAAATCTGCATTTCTCAAAGTTCCCAGGTGAGGGGTGCTGCTGCCATTGGTTCAGGGAGGTCCTTGGATGAGACTGACAAGGTTATAACCGTGTCTTGAAATCTGGGAAGAATTGCACTTAATCCAACCTAACCTGGTGACTCAAAAATCTCAGAACCTCAATTTTTCATCCATGAAATGGAAACATACAGACACTAAAAAGTCAGTGCTTAGATTTTTGAAGAAGGAAGAGAGAAATGTCAAGATTATTCCCTTTCCTTTTTTGGGGGGATGGGGAGGTGGGGGGCTGGTTGCACTTTCTTCCAAGCTGTGAACAGGAGGCAAAGAGGGCTTTAATTTTAGATACCTGTCAAGTGACCTAGCAGTCACAAATCCTTAATCTCTGTGTTGGCAGGAATGGTGAGGATTGCTGCCTCCAAGCCCAGTTGACGACCTGGTGACCTTGGGCAAGTCACATCATCTCCTTGGGACCTTTGTAGCTTGCATCTCATTGGGCGGAGATGATCGTGCTGCTATTCCTAAAACCACTTAAATTTTTTGTCGCCTTCCTTAAGGCTTGAAGGACATGGAAGACTGCATCTGCCTTTTAGGATTTGGTGTTGGAGGTAGATTTGCATATTTAAGCATTGGCAATCTAGTGCTGGGAAGCAGACAGAACTAGGTTCAAATCTTGAGGCTGCCACTTATTAGCTTGTGACTTTCAGCAAGTGACCAGAATCTGAGACTCAAGGTCTCATCCCTGATATGGAAATAAACATTCAAGAGAACCTAACCCTCATATGGCTGTGGAGTGCAAATGGTATCAGGCATGTACATGTTTGCCTTTGGATGCAGTAATGAGCCAGTAAATGGTAGTTATCATGCATGTGGTCATACCTGAAACCACGAGGTCCGCAGTACTTCTTGGAAACCACCTAAGCTGAATCAGGGCCAAGCAAACTGAAGTGTTCAGGACAATCCAAACCACTAAGAGAAAGAACAAGGACAAAACAGCCCAGCTTTCCCTGCACAAAGCAGTCTCCATGTTCCCTTGTGGCAGCAGGGGGTGGTACCAGAAAACAAGGCTGGCATGTCAGGGGGAGACCCAGGGCAGAACTGTAGGGTCCTGGGGGGAGGGGGTCAATGGTCTCTGCTACAGGCCTTTTATGCTCCAGGTTTGAGGAGCCTGGGAGGGAGGGGAGAACGGAGAGAGCAAAAGAGACTTTGCAATTATCTCCCCGAGACTGTTTAGAATGTAATGTTCCTCTCCGCCCCTTTCCTTTTCACGCTGTCATTTTCTTCACAGAAAGAACACAATGGAGAACATATTCCAGGCTGCGGAGAGCTGGCTGCTACCTCCAACCACCCAGACTCAGGAACAGATAAGGAGAAAATAAGAGGCTTTTTTTAATTTTCCCCTGCAGAGCTTTCGGAAATTGAAGCTAAAAATCATTCAGGTACATTTGAACATTACTGGCCCACATACTGGTTTCTGTACGATCTGTCCTCATTGCTCTGTGAGTTACAAAGAGTTGCAATTTCCTTGGGTGGGGGTGGAGGGGTGGGGGG